>WUAM01000099.1:1357922-1397671 GCA_024336885.1 Actenoides hombroni | reverse complement strand
GAGGCGTTCAAGACCCGCCTGGACATGTTCCTGTGTGACTTAATCTAGGTGATCCTGCTCTGGCAGGGAGGTTGGACTAGATGATCTTTCGAGGTCCCTTCCAACCCCTAACATTCTGTGATTCTGTAACCCATTTGCATTCCAGTCCGGGTCAAAAGCAAGTTTTCCAATTGTCTCCCTGTTATGGTGCTTCCGTTACCCTGCAAACGGCCAGGGGACCTACATCGTTGATTCCTATCAAGTTGACCTAACCAAACAGTCAGTCCAGAAGGGTATCTGATGAGCCCCAAACACCAATACATGCTCAGTCTACAGGAGTAGATAAGAGCTAATGACTGAAACTCACTACCAACTGTCCTGCTAAAAAGATTGCCTGCTCCCACTGGGCCATGCTACTTGCTTAATATGGTCATGGGCAACAAACTTGCTTTAGGCTATCACTACTTTCTTTAAGTAGCACTAAGGTTTATAAAAAGAAAAGATGAAATTAAGAGGAATGATAACTGAACTGCAGCAGGCATCAAGCAACCCTTACTGCTACTAGATTAAAACCCATTTCTGCAGATCACATCCATTCTGAGATTTAGAACACCACTACACAACACGCAAGAAAGCCTGTGGAGAAGAATGCGGACATAATTAGCAACATGCTTTTTGAACAACAAACAAAAAACCCCAAACACACACACACACACAGAAAAAGGAAACAAACAAAAAACCCAACAACACCAAAACGAAACAAAAAACCAACCAACCAAAACATTTTTAGTGAATGACTTCTCGGGTAGAAAACAAACATTTTTCAGCTACACTGAACCAAGTTGACAGCAAAAAGTTTTCCAAAAGAAAAAAACCCCAAACAAATAGCACTGACCCAAAAAAGCAAATACCTTCTGTTTTCCTCCCACCAAGTAGACAATAGCTTTAAAACTGTATTTAGGCTTTAATAATGCCATTTTCCAATCTGAATTTTATGGCAAAACCCACACCAATGAAGCCTAAGTTATGGAATATGTTCTTAAACAGAAACTAAAAAAATGGTTATATCTAACAAACTCCCTCTCAGAGATGTTCAGTTGTTTTTTCACAGCAGCCAGTCCCATTCTTCAGGTTCCTCACTGACTTCCATTCATCGTTTCCAAAAGCGTGCTAAAATGTACGAGAAGAGAGAGACCACCCCCCAGCTGTGCAAATGGCACCTGGGTGCTTTTAAAAATAAATAAGTATACTAGTAGGCTTCTAGTCCCACTTACAGCCCTCTTCTCACTTTCGGTTTAATACCAGGGGATCTGGACAGGCTGGATTGATGAACTGAGACCAACTCTGAGATGAAACAAGACCAAGTGCCAAGTCATGCACTTGGGTCACAAAACCCCCCTGCAATGCTGCAGGCTTGGGGAAGAGTGGCTGGAAAGATGCCTGGTGGAAAAGGACCTGGGTGAATATAAGCCAGTGTGTGCCCAGGTGGCCAAGAAGGCCAACAGCATCCTGGCTTGTATCAGAAACAGCATGGCCAGCAGGACTAATGCAGTGATCATCCCCCTGTACTTGACAGTGGTGAGACCACACCTCAAATACTGACTTCAGTTTTGGGTCCCTCGCTAAGAAACACATTGAGGTGCTGGAGCATATTCAGAGTGGCAATAAAGCTGGTGAAGGATTGACAGCACAAGTCTTACGAGAAATGGCTGAAGGAACTGCAGTTTTTTAGTCTGGAGAAAAAAGGCTCAAGGGAGACCTTATTGCCTCCACAACTACTTGAAAGGAGGGTGTAGTGAGGTGGGGGTCAGTCTGTTTAACCAAGTAGGAAGCAATATGACGAGAGGAAATGCCCTTAAGATGTGCCAGGGGAGGTTTAGATTGGACATTAGAAAAAATTTCTTGACCAAAAGAGGTGTCAAGCCCTGGAACAAGCTGCCAAGGGAAGTGGTTGAGGCATCATCCCTGGAAGGATTTAAAAGATGTGTAGATGTGGTTCTTAGGGACATTACTTAGTGGTGGACTTGGCAGTGTTAGGTTTACCCTTGGACTTTATGATCTTAAGGGTCTTTTCCAATTTAAATGATACGATGATTCTATGAATGTCACCAAAAACTACAGAACAAAAGATGTTTCTTACAGGCTGCAACAACGTAATCATTACTACCAGCTACAGCTTGCAAGTTGTCTACAGTTTTCCAAGGCAAAGTAATAAGGACTAAAATCACCGACTCCTTAGAATCAAATCTTTCTGAAAATGTAACATCTTACGTGATCACTGAAGTTACTTCAGTACATCCATCCTAATTCTTCCTCTGCTCCAGTCTTCAAGAAAATGTACGGGTATTTGAATACCCACAAGAAGTATATTGCTAGAAGGAGCATATTGATAACAAGGAGAAGCTTTTGATGAACAAAATGAATTGTTATAAAGCACAAAAAAAAAAGAATCAATCAATATTTTTCAGTTCTTTCACTATCCTTCAGTTCCATTCACATCCTGATGCTGATGAAATGATCAAGAACTGCCTTGCCTGCTGATAAAACAGATACAATGACATTCGTGGATCTTCAGAAATACTTGCTGGGGAAAGGGAACCCTTCAGGGGAATGTTTGCTTTCCTTCTTTTCAGTGAAATGCAGGAGCAGAACCACTTAACGTTTGTTCTGTTAGTTTTGGGGTTATTTGGGGGATTTTTTGTTTGTTTGTTTTTATTTGTGGGTTGTTGTGGGTTTTTTTGGTTTTGTTTGTTTGGGTTTTTTTCTCAGATAACTTCAAATGTCACTGGTTAATTCTGGGCAGACAGCACAAGCACATTTTTAGTGACATTCTGAGGTACTTAAGGGGAAATTTTAAATCCCTAACTCAGAAACCTCAATTCCCTACTACACATTCATTGCGGCACCAAAACATTTACCCTATGTTACTTTAACTTTAAAAAATCCTCTTTTTTTTATTCTTTTATATTTAAAAAAAAAAATTGCACAAAAGCTGGTTTTTGTTTTTAAATTAACTTTGTAAATAGAAGAATACAGAATGTTGCAAGCTCATGGAAAGACCTCCCTGAGGTTACACAGTGTCCTGCATTGCTACTCATTGGGAACCTGGATGATTTTACTTTCAAGATGTAAGTACCAGTTTTAGAAAACAGGATGCTACAGTTCCCCATCCCCTGGCACCCTACAACAAGAACTGGGCTGAGCAAATTAAGCTTGACCACCACTGAGCAAAGATGTGCAGCTTTTAATTAGATAGCATGGGGGTGATGGTTACAGGCCTTCTAGACAGATAGTAATTATTGTTCTATCCAACCTGCAGAATACTAAAAGGTTATGTGAAACAGAATAGGATCTACAAGCACCTCACCGTTATAAAATACATTTTATCCTAAAGGTTCCTATAGTTTTAGGGACGTCACAGGGAAAGTAAATAATCATCTGAGAGAGGAGAACCAGTGGACTCATCAAAATGCAAATAACAAATGAGAGGAAGGTACAAAAAGGCAGCTCTGCTTCCACATTTCCTGAAACTGTACCAGATGGCCCAATGCTTGCCTTTCATTAACTAGTGTGCTGAGATAAAGCTGTGGTAATTAAATCACTAAACTACCACTAATTTTCTATTATTTACTAATTCAACAAATTTAATTTTTGGTTTTGTTTTTGTTTTGCTCAATACAGCAAATTCTAATTAAGTCCTGGAAAGTTGAAAGGATCAATAATTAAATAAAATAGATGAATAATGATATGCAGTTGTCTGTTATAACATTAGCAGCAAAACACAAGTTCAAGGCACAAACTAGCTCACATGGAAGAAACATTCTGCACTGAAAAGACCCCAGTGAACAAAATTCAAGAGCAAGATCTGCATAACACACTTTCTACAGCATTACAAGTGGTGCCAACACACTAATGGAGATGCAGGCCGCTTACCACCGAGCTGTGCAGCTTTTCTTTAAGCTAACCTCAGAAATGATACAGTCTTTTCAGAACCTGACTGTGTGGCTCTCCCACGTTACAGTGCTTCAGCTTCCCAGTGGCAGCCAGAGGTAAATACCAAATGTAAATAATACTCTAAGATATAAAGAGCAGACCTCATCCCTGCTCAGGTTCCCTTCACCACAAAGGCAAAGTCCTGTAAGGAAAATAGTTAGAGTGCCAGGCAGTCTTGTTACCCTTTCCTCCCATGTCTCCTTTTGGGGAAAACAGCCAGCTGAGGAAGCCAGAACAAGACACCAACTGTCCTAATTGTTCCCAGCAGGACTAGCAATTCAGAGCCTTATCTGAGTGCTTCCATTCATTTCGCTCTCCACTTGCCACAAGGCATCCTGGGAGTGCAGAACATTATTTATTAGGAGCTGTTCCTTGACTCAGCCATAGTCAGTCCAGACATCCTCTCTCTATCTAATATGCCATCATTTGAGAACCAGCAGAAAATCAGTCCATAAAATAACTTGTTGTTCTTCCCATGCAAGGGCTTGTCCTGTCAAGGAGATAAACAAAGTCCTAGCCCAGCAGGCACACAAACCCCTGAAGGCTAAAAAGTGAGGAGCAGGCAGCAGAGGACTACTGTTCCTATTCCAGAAGGGCATCTTTAAGCCTGCCAAATACATGAAATCAGTACAGATCAAAACAAATTTAGCACCAGTACAAGAGAAGACAGAAGCCTACTTAAGAAGCTATTTTTCTAAAAGACTGAAGTGTACTGGAGACTGTTGAGTGGATAGTAGGAACAGTACCCAGGGTGAATTACCAAGGTTTCTCTAGAGAAGAGAGAGTATCAGCACCATAGAGAATGGATAACTACTTCCTTAGGTAACAGCTGAGGTGCTAATACTCTTCAAAGTTTGGCAAACAAGCCTCCATCAAGTATTCACGCCAAATGCTCAGCTGTGTGTATGGGAGGTGTAACTAACCTGTCCAGCTTTTAATTTTTTCCATATTTGTGATTCTTAATTGTGTAGATTCTTCATACTTTCACTTGTGAATTAAGCCAGTGCTGAAGAACTAGAGGCTAAACTTGTTCATTTGCATCCTAGTAACAAATTATTGGACTCCTACGAAATCATGAGATTCCAGGAAATATTTTTGCTCCGTTTTGTGAATGTGGCTTTTCTGAAAAAGATAGGCATTTGTAGGACACATCAGCACCGTTTTTCTTCTGAAGCATTCGTGAAAAGAAACGTAATTCACATGATTGCTCTTGTACAACAGGATGATGTCTTTGGCTGGTTTCTAAGTGATTGGTTCAAGAATGTGAGTTGTCAGAGAAACCTCTGAGGCACAGAGGCTGCTCAAGCAGATGGGCAGGCAGCTAAACCTGGGGTGCGTCCAAACCCTTGGATGAAGTGCGTGGCACTTTGTCCTCCATCCTGAAACTCTGCTTAGAAAGCACACTTCTAAAATTCAGGTGAGAACTGAGAAATTACTTAAGGCTAAAACACTGAGTAAATCTCTAATCTCACCTCTGTTGCCTTTGAGGGCAACACCTAAGCCTATCTTCCCCTCCCAACCCTGACTGAGTTCAGTTACTAGGAGAGCACCTTCCTGCCCCTGGCAGCACCTGAGCTAAGGGGGTCCATCAGGCTTTCTGTCAAAAAGACTCACAGAGCTACGTAAGTTACTTTTTGGCTGTGTGCAGTGCAAATACAAACCCTTAAGAGCAACTGTTCTCAGAGTTGGTGCATAAATCTCCTAACACACATTGAGAAGAAAATACACCACAGAATAGGAACCCTGACAGTTTTTCTATTGGATTTAACTGAGAGAAATAAAAATTGTAGCCAGCTTTATTGGTATAAACTAGCATTTCTCAGGTTTGGGGTTGGTTTTTTTTCTTCTTCATATTTGCCTAATTAAGCATCAAGTCTTCATCAGGAATACACCTTTTCTCTTTATTATTCATTCTTTTTTAGAAAGGATTGCTTAACAAATACATACAGGCAAAGTGAGAAATTCAGCAATCACTCTATTCATGGTCAGATAGCTCTTCTAAGAGAAGACAGCTGATGTAGTAGACCATATGTACACATGATGTGTATATAGATATATAAGACAAACATATACACAAAAATAGAGACTCTCAACTGCAACCTGAATTTAAAACACAGCACCCAAAGTAAGAGCAATTTACATGTGCTAGTATTCTATCAGACACCTAACAATAATGAACCAGGCTGATTTACGTTGTGTTCTGACTGGTGACATTTGTGTTCAGCTGTTCCTGTGAAAAAATTACTAGCCTGGATGTGTTTGTCTCTTGGGAAGAAATTGTGGAAGGAGACGAAGTGTGTATAATTATACTTTCTACCAATTGTTTGTGATGCTTAAGCTGAACTGTACCTCTATCAACGAAGGAGCTTAAAAAGGCCACAGTCCTCAAGGGACTGTGCTCTCCTGAATACTCAATAGGAAGTCTAAAATATTCCTCACTTGTACCAATGCCTTAGAAGTTACGTCTAAAACATTTCAAGACATTTTTTAAAAAGGGTTTCTTTGTGGGTTGTTGGGTGAGGTTGTCTTTTGCATTTATCTTTCAGATTTTCTTTGTGCAAGAAAGAGAAGACTGTACTTGATGCATTTATTTCTTGCTACTATTCTAAATTTGAGGTTATCAAGAAATCAGCTACTGTGATTGGAGACTATTTGCAACAAGTGTAGTCTTTGAGGAAAATAAAGCATTTGTTGTACAAAAAAAAAAGCCTGGTAAAGGGAAAAATACTTCAGAAGAACAACAACATGCATTTGGCAAAGCACTTTACATTTTTTGTAGAAGATACGGGGAAGAGGAGAACAAAAAAGTAAATGGAAGAGAAGAAGCCTCAGTCTTGTCTACATGCCCTCTCATTAAAGGAGGAATAAGCCAGTGACATAACGAAACCAATCAAAAAAAATCCAATTATCTTGAAGAAATAATCGTAGTGAATCTAGCATACTACGCACTCAAAATGCCATAATAGAAAAATCCCACATGCACTCCTGGATAAATTAAATGGTCATGCATCACAAGTTTGCTTTTTCAGTCTATCACACTTGCATTTCTTTTAAATCAAAACTCCTTAGATTTACAGCAAGTGGTCTGGAGATTGTTCCATTATTCGTTAATTGCATTTCATCCTAAACTACTAGCAAACTACTAGCAAACTCAGCTTGAAAACAAACACAAATTACTTCTAAAGCTGTCCAAAGATCATCTGAGTACTGGGAATGCACTTGTTCATTGATTAATATAAGGTATCAAATTTGATCTGCACAGAATTAGAGAATTCTGTACTTCCTCCTTTGAACCACATGTGGAAATACTTTGTCAACTATTAATAGTGCTTTTCTAGAGAAGAAAATACATTTTAACCCTAGACTGCTTCCTTTGTGATCTTAAAGCACTTTAACTTGCTCATCTCTAGTGAACAGGTAAAGAAATTAGAGACCCACCTAAATTATGTAAATCATATAAATTTAAATGCCTGAGACCTCCAGTTTATCAAGCTCTGAAGGTCTGTAAAGCAATACTGAATAAATCTGCCTTAATCAGAAAGTAGTCTAGTATTTCTCAGCTTGGCATTTTCTGCTCTCTTTTTTGCCAAGTATTTTTTTCAAAATAACAACTGTACTTTTGTACTATTATCAGAAAACTCACAATATTTACAACTTCGTTCTATGGACTGTAGTCTGCAGCTAGTACCAAGAATTCTATAGACATAAAGCACCGCAGGTACTCAAACTCCCCATGCATTCCCCATCTCTTACAGAGATAAAAGGTTTTAATTAAAACCAACTTTTTCCTACCACATAACAATTTCACTTAGTTTTTGAACCTATATGCTCAAACTGTCATTTGCTAAATTAGCTCTCTGCAGTACCATTCTAACCAGCTTACCTTAACACAGAGTTGCTACTGACTCCTCTGTAGTCTCAAATAGTCCTGATTTTTTTAAACAGCAAAAAGTAATTTGGAACTGTACATTGATAACTGATTGTGTTGAAGTGTTGTTGGCAAAATGATTCACTATGTCACATAAAATTTTCTGGTTTATATACCTTGCTAATAGGTAATAATATAGACACGTAAATAACAGACATGTAAAACTCATTGGTAGTCTAGGAATAGTATGTTACATTCATTAAAAAATTCAAATCTCTTTACAATAAATGTTACAATATTATATACTATTTCAACACACTAAGCAGCAACTAAAAATCCAATCCTAAGGTCTGAACCCACTAGTACTGCCTTTCGCATACCCAGTTACAAATCTCATCTGTGAACTCTCTCCTAAACATTAAACGAACATCCATGTCCTTCTCTCACGTATCTTTGTTTTTCATTTCAGTAATACACACTCATTCTATTTACAGACCTAGGAAGAAACTAATATTTTGTATCCTCTCCAGTACCAGAATATACTAATTCTGCCACGAGGAAGCAGGTAAGAAAGAGACATAAAGAAGAGCATTGTACAGAGTAAATCAAGAAGTTTATTTTTGGGAAGCTCATTTTGAAGACAGATCTTCCACAAACACAAAACCCAGGTACCTCAAGATACGCAGCTCATCAGTGGACATGTCCTGGGCCAAAGAACATTTTGATATTTTCAAGATCTGAGCTGTATTATCCTTTAGGTGATGAATTATTACTTACTTTCATCAGGGAAAAAGCGAGCTGAATGAGAAGAGGTGTAACGTTGTTCACAAATACCTCTTGCAAACATTTGCAGATGAAACTGCCATCAGTGGAAACCTTTTTTTAGCTACTGGGGTAAACAGTTTGTACTGAGCTGGAAAGTTCCAACACAGAGTTGACTTCATAAATTCTTCATTTTCCAAGTCTGTCAGAGTTGTTACTAAAAACCTGCCTTCCCTGAAAAATTTTAAGTTCCCACAAATGAAAGAACATTCTAGTCTAGTAAAACCACATTGACTGTCGAAAGACTATAATTTGGTAATTATAACTGACCAAAATTTTTACTTTTCCTCCCCACTCCTACTTTCTCATAAGAATATCTTGGTTTTAACAGATGTTTCACTCAATAATACATAATAAAATTTATTATATTTTTAGAGGAAAGTTAAACAAAATGGTGTGCTGAAAAACATACTCCTGCAAACAAGAGGAAAAATTAATAGTAGGTGTTAGAGGATATATTACTGAATTCTTATTCCTCCAAAGATAGATATGATAGGACAGACATTTGGAAGTCTAGTTCAAGTCCAAATCCAAAACTCCAATACATCGCTCAGAGAGGTATGCTTTACTCTAGCCACTTTGCTGAACAGTTGCCACACAAATAATTTTTCTGAATATTCAACTTATAAATACTATGAAAATAAAGGAGCAGAAACAGTATTTTCTTATTAAAAAAACCCTATTTGAAACTGAAGCATCTCATTGGCTGTGAAACTTAAAGCTGTGTAACAAATTCCACTTTTTCACAACAGAAAGGATGTTGCTGCTTGCAAGGACAGTTAATATCTAAACTTCAAGTAACTACTAGGAAGCTAAGTGTTTAGTTCTGAAACAATTATCAATAATTTTTTATTGTGCACTGTAAAAATGCAATATATTATTGTATTACATTGCTGAGTTTCCCTTCCAGCTCCTCTCTAGATGAAAAGCCAGGTCCTTTTGAAACAACAAAGATGAGCGACAGCAACAAGCTGTTAGAAGAATATTTTGCTAAGCAACATCCCTGCTACTTACTACAGTATCGTGCAACTTTATTGCACAACCACTGTTTTAATGAGATGTGACCAAAGCTTTGAAATTTTTGGTTATGAATATGTATTAGTGAAGTTTCAACGGAGAATGATTCTTACATCCCTACTTTTTTCTCCCAGTAGTTCTTGATAGAAGAAATAAAATAAAGTCACCTTAGCAACTTGAAAAATTTAAGAAATAAAACATCAAAAACTAAAATTCAACAGAAAAAAAAAAGGTGAGACAGAAGATCAACGGAGCACAACAGCAGTATGACAAGGTCAGGTGCCAGCCTTAAATCTGAAACTCTGGAACTTAGCAGCTCATCAGTATATGAAATCAAAGCTACTGTTGGGCTACACAAGTATCAATAAACATTATTGGTCTAGAAGATTGATTTTTTACTTCCTTGCTGTAAAACTATTGTTCTGTAGTCAGTGAGGAAGACACTTGTATATATGGAAGAAACCTCCCTTAAATATTTGTGGCTCACACTCACAAGAGCATGAAGCAATTCATTTATAACAACTAATGGGAGAAAGAAATAAAGGCACTGTTGCAGGTCATTTTATGACTTCCCAGTGAAAATTAGTTCTCACTGGGCATATGTATCACTGTACTCAAACGGTGGAATGAAATACAAGAGGAAGCGAGATGGCCACTCAAAAAAAACCCCACAACATTCCCTCTTGTCCTGTCACAGGACACCACTGAAAAGAGACTGGCCCCTTCTACTTGATACCCACCCTTCAGGTATTTGTAAGCATTAATAAGATCCCCTCTCAGTCTTCTCCCTCAAAGTGCTGGACACACTTTTCTTTATGCACCCCAGGATACCATTGGCCTTCCTGGCCACAAGAGCACCATGACACCAAGGTCCCTCTCCATGAAGCTGCTTTCCAGCAGGTCTACCCATGATGTTGTTCCAACAAAAAAAAAGGTACTGTCCATTTGTATTACATTTAAATTGGGTTTGTGTTATAGTTCAAATTTGGTAAAACTAGTGCAAATGAAGTTATTAGAAGCATGATTTTTGTACGTTCTTTCTTCTTTCTCCAGATCCCAAACACCTCAATTTCTTTAGATAAGAGCTTCCATTTTCTCATTTCTAGGTCAGATTTTTTTTCCTGTCTTTCCCCATTGAACTCAATGTTTCACTGATGGCATTATCATTGTTCAATAATGAATAGACTGCTCATGAAAGAGGACAGCTGACAGCATTGGAAACCAAATCTTCAAGTCATAGGATGGAGCAACTAGGTAACAATTGTACTCCTGTCTGTGCCAGTTCTCTTCCCAGGCCTGTTTAGGGTATATAATTTGCTTTTCATCTATTCTCCAAGCTTTTCCCAAATGCTTTTCTGCATGCCCTTATTTCACAAGGGCAACCTATTAACTTCAAAGATATGTCAAACAAAACAATCCTAAAGAAATTAGTGAAAAATGCTTGTGCATATAAAAATTCATTTATTTAAATCCTTTATTTTATCTTCAGAGATTTTCAGTAAGTCATCAAGCCACAGCCAATATACTTTTTCTTAGATCAACATTTCTGGCAAAATGGGACACCAGCTCCGTTTCCAGAGAGCATGAAACACGAAGCCATGGGCATGCGCATGCGCTTTTGTTCCATATATTCTAATCTAAAAAAGCTAATTCTGGGGGATTACAGATCAAAGTTTCTTCTGTTACCCAGCTACTGTTTCCTTTTGCACCAGGGATACTTTCAGGGTATATTAACCCTAGCAAATAACTACTGCGCAGCCAGACTGTCACATATTCCCATTTAATCACTTGTTCCCCATCATTACACTGTTACGTTTCAGAAAACAATCAAGTCTCTAAAAACAAATGGGATTAATATTCAGTCTCCCAACTCACTCAGTCCAGGATTTTTCACTCAAGGAAAAGCTACCAAACTTGGAAAATTAATGATAAGTTTATACCAGCAATCACCAAGTGGTTTTAGCTGTGACTGGTTCTGTCTACCTGGGTGTTCTTCAGGAGCACCGCTGTAGAGAAAGCCATTACACACACTGTCTTTAAAAGGAAAAAGAATTACATCCATTCATAAATAATTTGACACTCTTAAGATAAAGGTATGATATCAAAGGATGGGGAAAAAAAAGCAGAATATGCCAGAGGGGTACAGATTTATTGGAACTGGAGCTCTGCAAATGATTGCTAGTTACAGCACAAGAACACGGAGCACTGACTCCCCATAGTAAATGGCTGTTTCAGAGCAGTGTGGTGGAAGTGTCTCACCCAAGCACAAACATTTGCTCCTAGCTTGTTTGGGGTTTTTTTTGTTTTATTTTTATGAGAGTAGCATCAATTTATCACCAAACACCTGCTTCATTATATCTTTCAAGCTTTCTACTCCGCATATCCTCCCTATAACCTTTGTTTTCCACAGGATTGCTCCTGCATCTCATACTCATTTCTCATAAATCTTCTATGGCAATTTACAGACATCACTTCTCCAGTCACATCATCACACAACCCTTCTACTTAGAATTGCAAACAAAAATAAGGTTTGATACAGGTTACTCTTAATACAAACTGCAAGAATCTTCTTACCTTTATTTGTGACTACGATGAAATAGCTACAGTGAGATGCACTGTCTCTAAAAGATAGGTATAAAACTAAGTTATTGCTTCTCCTTAGTAAAGCTACTTGAAGTGTTGGGCTTGAAATACAAAGCCTGGGTTTTCTCCTCTTTGGCTATTTTTGTTACTGCTAACAGCCTAGTTTATGATAATGAATAGTGTTGAAGAATAAAAGCAACTGGTCAAACAGACAAAATCCACTGATGTCTTGAGTAATAATAACTCAAGAAATCTGATATACATCAAGGCTGAAGTCAGAAAGTTGGTCACTAGAAGTACAGGTGCAAGTAAGCAGGCTGCAGCCAGACAGCTCCTTATTTTCCAGTATGCATTGGGCAAAAAAGCAGACAGCTGCAGAGCTGTTTGAAACCTATTGTTTCCCGAAGCAAAGTACCTCTTCGTGAAGAAAAACAGTCTATAAAGGAAATCAGGGACCTGCTGAGGCAATTAATGGACAAGTACCTGGGTATATTTGACAGGCAAAGACTGCTTTCACAGATGGAGATGATATGCTCAAGGGTGCAATCTCAAGGGGGCCGAACCCAAAGCAAAAATCACTGAAAATAAGATTTGAACAGTCAAAGAAAGTATTCACTAGTCCCTGATAATCAGATATTCATCAGATAAGTGACCAGCAAGCACTCACACACAGAAAGGCAACACACCACAAAGTACTAGAACTGGAGTTGGAGGTAGCAAAGCCACCCATACAGTAGTTGCTCAACTGTAGACTAGGTGACACAAAAATAGTGTTGTACACTACGAAATGGAAGCAAGCAAGCTTTTACTACAACATTTAATAGAGGAATAAAAAAAAATATGACAATAAGTAGTACTACTCAAACCTTTCACATTAAGAGGAGCATTGTACTCTGGAGACAGGGTGATCAGGCATATAATAAAAAAATAACAACACAAAAAAAGCAAAGCAAAAACAAGCAAAAAAGCCAAACCACTATTCAGGCTCTAGCTATCTGCTTTTCTGAAAAAAAATGGCACTGCCTAAACCAGAGAATTGCTCCTATCAGTGCAGTCATGCCTGCTGAAAATACAACCTGTGACGCAGAAAAGCAAGGCAACGATATCTGCAATCTGAAGGAATCCTTCAAGCCACTTCTGTGCCAGAAACCTGCCAGTCTGTCAGAACCTGAGCAAGTGCAGCTACCAAGTGAAATGGCTGTAGCTGTAATCACACTGTAATCACAGCAGCAATATTCACTAAATCCAGGAGAGAAATAAATTCCAAAAAGTGGGGTGGGGGGGGGAAATTAAATAAATTAAAATCCAAGTATGTTAGACCATTATTAAGCAAGAGTCTTACTAACGACAATTCCAAACATTTCTTTTTATTAGCGGTTAATAGAACAATACTTTGGTCAGGCGCCATAAGGCATGAATACATTCTCCAGGACACTGCTCTTTGATCACACTTTTTATGGGTGTGCTGATCTGTGGCGCTGATAGCAAGATCTGACTTTGAAAAGCCTTTTTAATAACGATAATGGCAATGAAAAGCAGCTTCATTTACTTTATCCCACATGAATCTCCATTACTGTGAACAACCTGAGCCATGACAATACCAGTGGTGATTAGGCAAGCAAAAGCATGAGCCATGTTCTAACAAACCTATTAAGAAAGGAAAATTAATAAGATCACATCTCAGTACCACGGTACTCACTCTTTTCATGCAGCTATACAATATATACATATCAGCTTCTGCACTCCCGTGTTAATAAAGAAGCTGCACGTTTAACCTGGATACCCTTATCTCTATTCACATCTGCAGTGCTGCTCCTCTTCCCCGCTGTTTTCTCTTAAAGGATGCCAAGAAAGCAGCATTTAAGTCTTTTGTCTTCTCTTGTGCAAATCCTGCACTGTTATCAGTTCCTGAGCAGAGAGAGTTTCCTGCCAGGCACCATGCCCAAAGCCTTGGCAGTCAGAAAGGTTTTAACTCATTCCAGGACAGATTGGAGCATTTTACACTGAACGGAAATGAGATTGGTCACAGAACCCAACAACTTGAAAAGTTTAGGGGAATTGACTGCAATAAATCTCAAACTGCTGTTTTGAATAGCCTCCCTCTACTGATTTTCTCTCTCATCATATAAACCCACTTCATCATAGAATGCTCTGCAACTCAGCTAGCATTTGATTGTCAAACTTAACTGGGGATCTAGGGAAAGCATCTCCAGGGCTAACTGAAAGGACAGTCGTCTGCTCAGTGGCACAAGCAAGACTTGAATGCCTCATCACACTGCCATTTCTATAGGCTCAACTCAGCACTGACAGTCCCACGTTCACTTTTGTACTGTTCCGGTGCAGGGCATTGTAATTGCTAACCCATCATTGCAATAATTTACTGTAGCATTTAATGCCCCACCCCTTCAAATTAAAACCAAGTTGTGCAGTAGCATGCCACCTTTGATAATTCAACCATAATTTATACCTAATCTGAATTAGCATATACTGTGAAATACGCAGTTGGCTACGGCTCTAATGGTTTTCTGTAAAAAAACCCCAAAAACAACAAAAAACCCCAAACCACCAAATATACAATGTGGACTCCAATTTAAATAGTGTAAATAGAAGTTAATGAATATTATTACTTGAGTTATTAGAGCTTTCTGCTTGAAGAAATTTAATCTAATATTCCCATTTTTAGCACTGCCAACAGCACTGGGGCATGCAGTTCAATAGTTCAAAGTTACCAGCTTTATAATTGCTTTCTACAGACCTTAAAAAGGCATTTATGTTTCAGGATATAACTGAACGGAATGAATTACCCACAGTCACTTCAAATGCAAGAAAAAAAGTTATTATTGTGCATAGGTACTTACACACGTTTTCCTTTGAGGAACATGAAGAAATGAAAAGCAGGGTAAACAAATGAGAGAAAATTCTGTAATCAAAGAATTAGGAAGCCTTGGGCATATCTAGCTCAACCAGTGTTTTTTCAGTCAAAAAAAAAAGGAAATTTTAAGTTGAAATTTTTAACTGATATTACAGATTTTTATTGAGACACAACATTATGAACACTGAATTGCATTTTAATTACTCTTATCTATGCTTTATGCACTCGCTACAATCTGACAAGTAGGATTCTGTCACCTCAGTGCATCTCACTTGGGGCAAAAGATGTTATTAACACGTTATCTTCAGGTTAAATGATTTACAGCATGTTGACAAATCTGTTTTAAATTCGTTGGTTAATACTACATACATACAGCATGCCTTTGGAAGGAAAAATTCCTTGCTTCTCATATTGAGAGTTGTCTTGCTGACAGTACCATCAGATTTACCGTTTCAGTGGTGGTCACAGGAACACCTGAGTGGCCATCTATGGGAAGCACTCACTGTTTTCTCAGCGACTACACTGACTACTTAGCTTCAACTACTAAAAGATACAAACAAAATAACTGACACAAATACTAGTCCCAGCAGAACAAAAAAACCCTAGGCAACTAGTACAAGAAGGACCGTTTCAAAAATCACATTGACCGTATGTTACATAAAAACTCAACTTTCTTTAAGCCTACAAAGAAGCAACCTGATCCTCACCAAAAATACTTGTCTTTCAGTTGCCAGTATGGCTTTGGTCCGTTAATGAAAACTCCTTTGCAATACTCAGGAGAGAAAAAATAGTAATAATAAAAAATAAAATAGTTCTTACACGGATACTGGATTTCCCCGAAGGGACCGACCATCACTCAACTTGAGGTCCATATTCAGAAGCCTGAGCTCCTTCACATAAAGCCTCAGTTCTGCATACACAGAGGCCAGCACCTACTGTCTGCAAAGTCACAGCAGATTATCGATGAATCACACAGAACAAGTACCAAGAGCAAAGTTGAATATGAGTATCTGCCGTGAAGCATTAAGTTGCAAGTTAGAAATTCAGATCTGCAACTCTGCTGCTGGGCAACACTAAAAAAATCATTACTTGAATCAAACATACTTGTCCAGTCTGAATCGCTCACTGTTTCACACTTGCACAAAGAAACAGAAAAATAGTTATAACTCAAACATGTAGGAGCAGATTGACAAAAATTACTATCACATAATCAGTCCAAGTTATTTCAAAGGCCTTGCTTCAGCCAAAGTAATTTGGCCTCCAAACATCAAAGATTTTCTGAGATTTATGGAATTCTTGGGAGATGAGAGGAGGTAAAAAAATGAAAGATCATCCTTGACCTAATACCTCTTTGGATATTCTTACTTCACTCGTCAATACTGAAAGCACCATGTATAAAAGGAAAACCCCATGATTTTCACTGAGGCTATTCCTGAGATAATTGCCTCATAATTTTGTGTTCAAATGCCATGATCAATGGCTCTGTGAGCTTGTAGGAAGGAGAAGAAATAATTTCAAAGGGATGATGGTCCTTTCTTTTCTGCATCTGTCATGAAAGAAAAAACAAACCGGAATTGGAAGATTCCTGAAATTTGTAAAGAAAGTTTTGAAGCAGAATGGGGACCATAAACGGACTTTTCCATGGAGTACCAAGATTGTATATGCCAGAAAACAGCATGATAAAGTGTGTAAGCCCCAGTATAGTTTGATTTTCAATTTTAGTGTGTTCCTGTGCAATGTAGTAGAAATATCAAGAGCAGCTAAGCTTAAAATAAACTTCTAACCAGCTGGTCTTCCTCAATATGTAAACTAGTAAAACTTGGACTGACCTCAATGGGGATTTGAGCCAAAGAGCCTTTTTCAAATTATCCTGGAGGAAAAGCTCAGATTATTTTATTTTTTTTTTGAGGTTAACTTGGAGGAATGTAGCATTTAGGAGGTATGCAACTCCTTTTTGTGGTTTTGAAGGCTCACCAGCAGAGACTGGATGAACACTTGAACATTGCTAACCACTCCTGACAAACTGCTTTAATGGCTTTGTTTAGAGTGAAAGATGCAAGTAGCCCTTCACTGCTTTTAGACCACTGTGCATCATGCAAGGAGAACATGTATGCCTGCATTTCTGTCAAGAGACTTGGAATCAGACAGTCATCTCAATGGTCTGAGAAAATTTTGTCCTGTTTGGGTACACTTCTGATATCAGTAGGTGATAGTTTGCTTGAACACAGTGAAATCCAGAGCACTGATACAAGCATAGAATTTAATTACGCGCTCAATATTCACCGAGTGCTCATTCTGAATATCAAAGCCTTCCAGGATCAGATTTTTCATTTCACTTGCACCAGTGCAAAATTCAAATATGTAGAGATTTTTGTTTGGTTTTTGTTCAGTTGTTTTATTTTTCCCCAGTTGTTTCTAAGTTGTACTGACGTAAGTGACAGCAAATTTAGCTGAACATTTCCGAGATAGCGCACTTGAACAGTCTGGCCATTGCACACAGTCTAGCCATAGATGTAGCAATGATTCTGTTTCACAAGCAATTTGTATATATCCATCCTTATATATATATCCATCCTACTTGGAAACACTGACTTTTAGCCATAGGTCCTTCGGCCAAACATACGTTTAAAAATAAGAAGATACTGTTTGGAAAAGCTAAGAAAAATCTCCTTGTAAGGAATAGTTATTTTTTTTAATCTTTTAATACAGAAAATTCTCCATTTTTTCCTTTTCAATACAAGGGTACTGTTGAGCAAGTTTGGTTAACTCCCAGACATTTTAACTGATTTTATTATTTATGCACACATGTGACAAAAGAATAACAATATAAATTACTATTTAACACGTTAAAACATTCTTCCAACAAAGAGCTGCAAAGGGAGCGCTGATGACAGATGCACTTAATCCAAAGACTGAACTCTGTCAACTGGAAGAAGGCTGTTGGCTGCCCAAACCATACAGTAGGTGCAGTTTCAGAGGTTTTGTACAGAAATGCTACTAAGCATGGAAGAGTTAAGTGGGAAAAGTGCAGACAAAGGGAGCCAGTGAACTCTAGAACCTTCAAGAGATGTGGCACCGCTGCAAACACCAAGAGGTTCCTATATCATTACAGCTGGATTAATGTTAGGGGGAAGAAATTCTCCTTGTATCACGTAGCACTATATCAGTGTCACAAAAGCCTGAGGCTAAGCTTCCCAAGGGAGAGAGCTCTAAAGCGAAAATACTGGAAAAGAACGTAATCCCAACTAAGCTTCCTGTGCCTTATGTACAGACACAACAACAGCAGTTCTTTAAGAAGAGCTGCTGAGGATTTTTTGTAGTTAACAAGAGAAATATGAAAAAAAAATCTTGTTCTTCCCTGAAATTCTGAACACAATTATGAAGGGGAGCAAAACCTTGACAAATGCTCGAAAGTGGTAAAATAGACAAATCTACAGTCAAATACAGGTTATATTGGATTTCCTTATTCTAATGAGGAATTTCTCCTAAATTCTTCTCCAAGTAATCTCAAAAAGGATTGACATTTACACGGGACTTTCATGCTATCCTTTCTTCCTGTGACTGGTCTGCAGAATAAAGAACTACGGAAATGAACAGCTTAGATTAGATCAAGATACCATCAAGTCAATGAGAAGGGACATGAAGCTTCTTGGAATTCACCATCGTTGAAATCAAAAAATAAACCAGGAAATACACAGCCAACTGCCCTTCACAAAATAATTAGGATCTACTGTTTTTCTAACACAACACCATCCAGTAAATAATTTTGTGTCTTTTCACTTGTTACATAAACTCTCATCACAGTCACCATGCTAGAGGACTGGTCTTTTCCCAGTAAACTGGTAAAAAAAAAAACAACCCAAACCCAACAACTTCTGGAAAGGATTCAGATGGACTAGCAAGTTTGAGTTTCATCTCTGGCAAAATAACATCTACAGTAGCAAGTACGATAACCGAGCAAGTGGATACAGTTTGTTATGAAAGAGTCAGGATAGTTTCTATAGGAGGAAGTACTGCCAGTCCTAAAAACCAGTGCTAGGCAGGCATGTCTAACAACATGTGAATGAAGGGGATTCCATGAAAGTAGCACAGCTGTATTTCTAAAATATCTTCAAAGTTATTACAAAAGGTTCTGGTAGACTGGAGGAAATATCCATTTCTTGACCAAATGCTATTCAAAGGATCAAAAGCAAATACTAGGGCATAACCATTGCTGTACAGGGTGAAGGCAAGACAGTGGCATCCCCCAGATACTGGTCATGGTCAGTATCTTTATCAGTGACCTAGAAGAGGGAAAGGGGAGAGGAGTCCAGATAGTTCCAAATCAAACACTGCAGATAACAAGGACAAACTCCAGAAGGACCTCCCAGAGCTGAGAAAGCAGGCAAAAAAAGTGACAAAGTTTCAGATATGTAAACTACAAGGATAATAAATAAATAAAAAATTGGTCATGTGTATGCTCTCCCTAAACAGCATCTTATTGCCACATGTCACTCAGTCAGATGGCCAGCACTGACCCATTTATTTTATTTTCGTGGCCTCAACAATACCTTTTCTTCTGCTAAAATACCAGATTGTGTCTGAAAGTGTTTCTTCCTGTTGGTTTGATATTGAATACATTGAAATGCAAGGACTATCCACCCCCTTTTTCTTGCATAAAGAGAAAAGAACAATATCCAACTAATCCTTTTCACAGCATTCACCGCCTTATAAACTTCCATATACTGCATTGAACATCTTACGGCAAAGGGTTTCTATTCTCACCCTTGGAACCACCTGGAATTCTTCAATATGTATTTCTTATTCCAAGACAATTAGTACTAATTATTCTTCCACTGTTATACGTAAGAAGCACTAGGAAACTGACTGGCACTGCATGTAGCTTTCTCAACTTGCAAATAATGGTCATGCCCTGAGCACAGGTTTCTACTGAGCTGTCTAAGACCTCCAGGTAGGCTTCCTAATTCTGCATCATTTAAGCCATACAATGTAGATGATCCCCTCCACTGATTGACCTTGAATTTAAGGATAATGAACATCCCCTCTCACACAGATTTCTCTTAAATATCTCAGTCTTGTCTTGCAAAGGCTAATCAATCTGCTGGACTTGATTGGAACTTCTGCTTACATATGGAAATCTAAGATATTCATCTCACATTTTTTCTCTTCCTTCCTTTTAGTTATTTTCTCATCTTTCCCTACACAACATTATCATGGGTTTTCCATTCCTAAATGAACTACATATTGTAAACAAACTTTTTAAAAAAGTTTTATTTTATTTTAGTGGGTTTCATTTGGTTTTCTAAAACCACTATATATAGTCAGATATCCTTTCTGATCACTAAGTTGCTATCAGTTCTGATCACATTGTAAGCTCACCATTCTCTATACAATTCACAGATAACTGTATTTCTCAGCCTTTCAGCATAAGCAGACCAATTAGCTGTCCACATGCTAAATTTGTCTGCACACAATGTGACAGCCTAACAGAATCTTTTTTTGCTTTGGTGAATGATGACCTATATGCTTAGCACAAGGATAGAGTGCCATGCCAAGCAAGATATATAGAATTTAGTTTCTCTTAGCTGAAAATTAATTTTGAACATTTAATTCAGACTGGTAGGGAACCAAATTTTTTGGAGGAAAAAGCTCATAATCACAACAGATTTACATAAGGATGGCTTGCTGCCATTTCTTTAATAAATACAAATTTTTGAAACAGTATTTTAAGAATTGAGTGGGGAATTTATCTTCAGTTACAGATTTTTGTTTTTTTCACATTTTGTTCCTCATGCAATACTAAACAAAAATCTTATATTGCTGTAATTCATGATAATAAGTATCTTGCTCATTGAACATGTTCCATCCTCAGATAATGTTATGACTTCAGTGACACTACTGGATGTAAGCAATCATTATAAAGATACAATGAATGGAGAAACTCAAACCAACTTTCTACACATTTGTCTTATAAATGGAGGTAATTTTCTTAAAAGAAGGTTTCATCATTAGAGCTGTTCTTTGTGCCTCATGCTACCCATGAACAAACTATTCTCAGTGCCAGTAACCAAACTGGGAGAAGGTGCCTCTAGTAACAGGCAGCTACAGTACTTTGAACTCAGGGACTCTGACCTATATTCAGTTTTGATATTACATTGTTTTGCCTCTCTCTAGTGAGAAAAAGGAAGTTGCAACATTTTAATGAACTTTTGGAAAGTCAGACATTTCCATGGCTGCTCTGTCTTCAGTTTTGTCTACAATGTTTAATAAGAAACATTAATTATCAATGGGATTCTCCAATGTAGATTCAAAATACTCTAGGTTGTTGTTCTGTAGTAGCTCTTCAGAAGAAAACAAACCCAAAGGAGTCCCTCTACTACATACCTGGAGTTCAACTACAAAAAACAAAGAAAAGAAGTAGAAAATAAATCTGAGAGACTGTGACAAATCAACCTTTTAATTTAACAAAATATCCATAAATACTTTGCTCCTCACATGAAATCTATTTTGAACTCTGGAAGTCCATTAACTTTAATGACTACTGAAAAAACAGTTGGACTGAATTATGCTAAACGCTCTACTTTATAGTAATTTGAGGAAACTATATCCTAACCAGAGAAATAACACACTGCTTCAATTTCTAAGCAAGACATTCCTAACTAATCTGTGCTAATATTACATGGTCTCTATTCCTTCTCAAGAAATTGCAGTTGTAGTGGAGAACCTGTATTTTGATCTAGGCACCGGGTCCCTTTTGATGCTTTTTATTCGTTTCATGAACACTGAACTATACTTTTGGTGGTTACAAATTCCAACAGATCATTTTCAGGAATGAGCATTACAGTAGCCAAAATACTTAGGAAATAAAGTTCTGCACATTTTTACTGCGGGTAAAAAATGTAATAACAAACTGTACATAGGTGTCCCAGCATTTTTTGCAGACCTTAAGAGAACAGAAGAAGTACTGAACTTTAAGTGGCATTCAGCGACGGTGAGAGGGGTCTTATAGAACAAATATCGTTTAACACGTTACACAGTATTAAAAAAAATAAAATATATGAACTGTGTCTTAACTGCATGATTTCTAAATGCTATTCAAAACCTAGGATAAATCTAAGAGTCTACATTAGAAAGGACAGAAAAAAAAGATAAATCTTAATGTTTAGCAATACTTAAAGACTGCTTGTTGACATTTAACTCAGATGTATATGAAATTCTTGATCACACCTATGCTGCATTGTAATCATGCTCCCATGGAAGCCCTATAATCTTACTTCCCAGACCAGTTAGCTTAAGGCAAAGACTTCCCTAGCAAACTAAATGCCTACAGGAGGCTAGGCCACACTGATCTTGTCCTTACACACAAAGAAGCTGCCAAAGAACATACCTAGACCTGGGAGCCAGAAAAAACACCTGGGACATGCTTTCGAGGCAGTCTGTGTGTGGTATCATACCATAGTACAGTGAATTTCAGTTACCCAAATAACTTCAATTAAGGGGACTTACAACCCTGGAAAGAGACTGGTTGCAAACATCACAGCAGTTTAACTCTTCTGTTGTTTTTTTTTCCTGAAATGAATTCAGTATTTTTATTCACAGTGGGAAATAAAAGCTGAAAAGACCTTAAATCCTGCCAGAACTCATTATAAAAACAACACAAAAGCCTGAAATTGAGCTGCAGGAATAGTTGCGTGTCTATAAGACAGGAAGCTTTATTAATGTATTAACTATATATACACTTGTTATTTATCTACTTGATTAAATACATACAATTGAGAGAGGGAAGGAAAAAAACACAATTAAAAAAGTACTTGCCATCATTCCAGTTAAGAGAAGATGGCAAAAAGTACATGTAGTCTAGTCATTCTAAGAATAGAAGCTCATAATCTATCTTCGCTGTTATATTGTTTAATGGCCTGCAGAATATATCTAACTACACCGAACAGAAGCCTTAAAGGAAACGACATACTCAAGGGAAAATATGATCTAATTAAAGCATCTACAAACACATTTCAGAAATGGAAGAGAATATTTAATTTTGTCAGTAGCATCTGCAAAATGTTTTAATATGAGATATGTATAACCCTTTGGACTTCCAGGCTTTCAGAGCATGTCAGAATGTTTTACAAAATACATTAATTGACACAGCAATAGTTTGAAGCAATGCACACCATTCTGCTGAGGTGGGGGGGTGTTTGGAAACAGTCAGGAAATTGTGTTTGTTTTTACTTTGCATCAGTATTCCTGAACTCTGCCTTATCCCAATCGTACCTTACATTTGTAGTTACAAAGATACTGTAAACTATGAAGAGGTTTATAAAGGTACATAGATTTTAAGTTGTTCAAATGAAATTTGAACAACTTTAGTTTCAGATGTTGTCTCTTGATTCTGGGGTTTGCTGGTGGGGTTTTATTTTTTCTTCCAATGAAAAAAAAAATTTCTTTCATGTGAGACTTTCCCTGTTATTTCATGTTGTTTTTCCTGCGGGCACTATATCAGCTTTCAGAAAATACTAGGCTACAAGCGTACACATCATTGAAACCCGTCCTTTCTTTGTTATTAATTGCTATAAGGTTGGACAACACTAGAGGTAACATGACAGATGAGAACACAACCATACAGTTCCACATGGGCAACATGGAGAGGGTGGAGGTTTTATTAATTGCTCTAGTACAAATCCACACTGAGCACATACTGAAAAAAAAATAAGAGATTGTTTTAGCTACAAGCAAAATTTTGGCAGGACCATTTTTTCCCTCAAATGATCCATACTGGAAACATGAAAAATTTAAGTTTCATCACCTTTGTTTAATTTTTCCAGTGTTAAACAATAGTTTAGAACATGGTTTTGACTAAGCTGTTCTCCCTGGGGGAGATAGGACCCGAGTGGTGGATAACCACACTGCATGCAGATGTAGTAAACCATTCACAGAGAAGCAAAGGTAAAATGTTCTGAAAGATCTTATAAGTAGGGAGCACAGGCCAGGTCCAGCTGCTTCAAGTAATCACCTCTTCAGGAGACTCAAAAGAATTGGTCAAAATCTTGACACAGCTCTTCTGGCAACCATTTTGGAATCCCTCTACCAACATATGATAGGATTTTAGAGTAAAGCATTGAGCTCAGGGTGTAGTAGGATTTACTATGGCAGGATTGCTTTGAATTCCCTTACAATAATTTCATTTACTACCAGCCCATCTCCAGTTAAGAGTTTACTCCAGTGATTGCCTTAGTCATATGATAGTAATTCAAGATATTTTATATTGATGCATTTGCATACTAAGTATTCCTATTGTTTCCTGTCTCCAAACACTTTGTAGTAGGTAAAATATTTAGATAACTTATTTCACACCTAAGTGTGGAAGTCGCTGACCTCTCTTCTTGTCCTGACTACTTCACAGAAAGTACAATTGCTTAAGCCACCAGCAAAGCTAGGTAACTCACACCTAAACCACTGTGGACTCTATTAGACTACGCTAGAACAACTTAAAGATCAGTATACAAAGCTGAACAGTGTCTGAAAACAATGGTTCAGACCTAAGACAACTGAAATAAATATCACATGCATGCATCGGAACATCCGTGAGATGAGCTTTTAGCTTCATTCTTTTTTATCCCAATAAGCAGAAGAGAGCAGAACGGCATATCCAAGACGCATTCCTGGTTAGTCAAACAGAAGTCCCAGAGGAGGAAAAAACCTAGGGAGAAAAGCTGCTTCCCACAGGTAAGATCTCCAGCTTGCAAATGAGGAACATTAAGACTCTTGACAAACAAAAGCGTTCTGTTTTCAGAGCTGTCAGCCCCGTATCCTCCAAGGATCAGTAATCAACTTCCATTTCACATTCAAAATAAAAAAAAACCCCTCACCTAGCATGAATAGAAGTAAAATGTAAATGAGTCCTGCTTCCTGCAAGGTGACCACTTGTCACACATCCCATTGAGATTCCCTACAAGCCTGAAAATAAACTTCCCAAGGCTGAGAGTAAACTTCGGCTGTACTTAAGGCTGAGAGCCTACTGCATGAGCATCTGTTCCCCCAGTTACTCCATTTAACCTGCCCTGTCGCTTCTAAATTGCAGTACAGGTGTCCTATGCCACCAATCTTCTCTAGAAGGTTCCTGTGTACAGAAATATTGTCCTCCTTTTGTTACTTTTGATTGCATCGCAAGGAATTACACTGAATAAAATATTGATTCATAAGATCTGTGTAGCTTAGGAAACAATGCAGTTGGTAATACATCTTATTGTATTTTATCTCATCCTCTACAGCAATTTCATAAGCTTAAATATGTTAGCTCCTGGCATATGGCATGTTAATACCCATGTTGGGGGAGTAATGCTTGCAATTTCTCTACCAATAGTTGGCAGCGTTCACTCAATTCTTCCCAGGCATGACAGCAAGTCAAGAAGGTAGCCCAAGTGTCCCACTGTCTGGTCTAGGGCTATACACTAAATATGAATATTTTACTCCAGGCATGTTAAGTCATTCCATAACAATTAAAAGAGCAAGGATAAGTTGTCACTAGCCAATTTGGAAAAATCCTAACAGAAAAGAAGTCAACCTGCACAGACTTCCTTTTAATGTGAAGGTTTTATGAACCAGTTGCAACCTTCAGTTCACATCTTCCTTCCCACAGTGTTTTGCAGAAATAGATACATTTATATATTTCTGCTTCTATAAGTAACAATATATATTTCTGTACCTTTTAATATTTCATTCTTATGGCTAAATATACATCATTTTTCTCCACTTGTTAATTTTACTTTGACAAGTCTCGACAGATGACAAGAAATCTTCTCTTGTGGCTTTCCCACATTCCTTTGGTCCTGATTCACAGGATATCCACCAAGCAAGCTGTCATTGAAGTCATCTGCTTACTGACAAAACAAGGTCTTAAAATAAAAGCTATGTGGTTGTTCAAATTGCATCCAGAGAACTACACACAATCCAATGCCATGGGCCAGCACTTGCTTTATTACAGAGAGGTGCTAACTTATGTCACCAAAAGTGCAGACTAGAAAGTTTGTGGGTTTGATTTTTTTGGTGGTTTGTGGGGGTTTTTTCTTTTTTTTTTTTGGTTGGTGGTTTTTTTTGCTTTGGGGTGTTTTTTGGTTGTTGGTTTCACACACACACACAAAACCCAAATATTGGTCTTGAAGCAAGGGAAAGGAAAAAACATGTCTCCATTATGATCAAACTCCAAAATTGTTTGGCCTTCAAAAAGCCAAATGCTCCTGGTTAGCATCTTCTGGACCAAAGCAGCAAATACTTACAAATGAGAGAGACAGTATGAGCACAGGAAGTTAATTGGATGATGTGATGCTGATCCTGCCATACAAAAAATGGCACAAGAAACACTACAAAAATATGGTGGTTATCACTGGTTAGTAAAACCCAAGCAACATTACAGGCTGGGAGCCTAAAGGGCTACTGCTACCTCTAATAAAATGGACAACAAAAAGGATAGAGAAAGGACTGCTGACACTCATACAACACTTATTCCATCCTATTTCCCACAGAGTATTATTAGAGCTACGAAGATGATGAAGGGACTGGAACATCTCTCTTATGAGGAAAGGCTGAGAGCCCTGGGGCTGTTTAGTCTGGACACAAGAAGACAGAGGGGATCTTACTCATGTTTACAAATACCTGAAGGGTGGGTGTGAAGTAGAAGGGGCCAGGCTCTTTTCAGTGGTGTCCTGTGACAGGACAAGAGGGAATGGTAGCAAGGTGAAACACAGGAAGTTCCACCTCAACAGGAGGAAAAACTTCTTCACTGTGAGGGTGACAGGGCACTGGAACAGGCTGCCCAGAGGTTGTGGAGTCTCCTTCTCTGGAGACTTTCAAGCCCTGCCTGGATATGTTGCTGTGTGGCCTGCCCTAGGTGCTTCTGTGTTGGACTTGACAATCTCCAGAGGTCCCTTCCAACCTCTATCATTCTATGATTATATTTCCTTATCTCTTAACTTTAGGATAGAAATACTTGGGAGACCATACCTTCCTTTCATTTCCTTACAGCATTTATCCAGACACTAACCCTTAATCTTTAAGGGGGAGTGGTCACAGTGAGCATCTACCCAACTCTAGTTCTCTTTGAATGTCTCCAACTTCTGGAGATGGAAGTACTGCATCTCTGTCTCAAGGTTTTGTTTTGATATAATGACCCCAGTAAGAAATCACTAGTGTATCTCAGATGTTAATTGAAAGGAAGATATTGTCTGAACTGTGGATATTGGCACTCTTCATCCCCATACTCACTTCAAGAATACCAACTAAACTGAGTTGAAAAGTAAAATCACCGAACAGAATTAGTTCTGTTCTCACTCAAACCAGGACACACTGCAAAGTGACTTCCTTCCATCAAAAGGGAAAAGACAGAAACAGTACGTCACTTTTGCCACTACAAAAAATGATGATGGCTTTGACAGCCCAGTAAAAGGCTATTCTTCAGTTTTAAAGGAAAATGTGATTATCAGAGAAAAAAGTTTTAGTAACATGGAGTCTAAACAAATTAGAATCTGAATGAATATTCACATCTTGCACATCAAAGGCATTCAGCTGTGATATGAATTTTTAAATGGCTAACTACTTTTCTGTGCAATATCATAATACTTTTCTCCAGGAAATAGATAAAACTATCCTTGACCCTTTAAACACCTTACAAATAATTCCAAAAAGGTTTTTTAAAAATTATGTTCTTCAACATGCATTACAGTGCAGTTCACTTTGAGTAAATGAGCTGTGTTGTACATGTTGCATGTGTACCACACAAGTCTTGGGCCATGTAGTAACTGTGGACATTTCAGAAACACAACTAAAGTTGCTGACCTCTGCAGAAACTCTGACAGCAATCATCTAGAAGTTGCTATTAAAGCTCTAAGAAGATCTCATAGAAGTAACTTCCAGTTCAGAAATCACAAAAAAGAATGAGGAGAATAACTACAACCTGCACAGTGAGGTGACTCACTGCTGCAATGGCACTAAGGATGTGGGGCTGCAGAGTACGTTCCAAAGGACAACACCTACTGTATCAGAGGTTAAAAGCAAGTACATGGATTGACCTTTTTCCCTCTAAAGTGATGAGTCAAGTAGTTTAGACCATCTGGTGCAGAAGAACTCTTACTTATATCACAGTTTAAATGCATAGGAGAGACATAACTACTCAATTATTGTTAAAACTAACTAGCATGTTATCATACCTTAGGCAACACTACTAGCTTATACAGTCTCGAGATATCCATTACTCTCTTCTGTCTTCAAAGGCTGGTATTGCCATTCCCTAAAGAAACATTCCTCCTCAGTATTCAGGGTCATGCAGCATGTTTTCTATTATCTAAAAGAGTCTTTTACACTTGTTAACAAACATGAAACTCACTGTTAGTAGACTTTTTCCTTATTTCATCTTTGGGAAAAGGTTGAGGGGGAGCATGGACATCTCATATGATTACTCAGAGCTAACCATGAAGCTACCTACCCCTTTCTGGGGAAGGAATGCATCTGATGTCAATGCAAAGAACATCTACTCTTTACAAGCCACCATTTTCTGCAGAGAGTAATGCAGGGAGGAATACTGTCATCATTCACTCTACCATGAAACCTCACCATCAGCAAGTTAGGAACTATTTGATGCAGAGAAGTGCTACAAACATGCATCCAACATCTATTGACCAATCAAAGTTTTGCTGCCTCACCCAATCCTCGTGGTTTCTTTTAAGTCAGAACAACTCTGTATATGAAGTGTTCCTCTAAATGAAGTGTTTGGCCTAGTCTGATTTTCTACTATAAAAGCAGTATGCCTGTCCCACGAGGGTTAGCTTCAGAGGACTGCACGTTACCTGCCTCTGCATTTCCACTAAGAAAGTTGACCATCACCTGGTACTTATAACCTACACTTACAGAAATCATCCATGGGGGCTAGTAACAGTGATGCAAGCCAACAGCCTACACACTTCCCCTGAATTAAGTTACTCCAAAGTAAGGAACTATCTGCAGAAGAGGACCGCTAGGTTCCACAAAAAAATCCAAACACTTTTAAGCATGTCAATATTCTGCTGAACTATTGTAGAACTATTATAGTTAAAGCATCATGAGTCTCGCATATTTGAGGCACAGTATGAAGCAGAAATTTTAGCTTATGAAAACAGAAATGTAAGTCTTTCAGGGATTTTATTTTAAAACAATCCTCCATAGGATAATGAGAAAATGGAATCAACATAAGCTTTCAAAATAGACAGCAGGGTAAAATCATGCCAGCATTTTATGGTTTGGATTACTGAATACTGAATATTGAGTTCAGAATATTACAATAAATATGGAATATGTTTCAAAATACAGTTTCTCCAACACACTAATATATACTCACCATAGTCAATGCTATTTATGAAAGCAAATCAGAATATGTTCTTAAAAGGGTTATATTCTGCAATTGAACCTGAAAACATGTTTTCATGCATTATTCTTCTTATATTTGACAGGTATGTATGAAAGGCATTAATATATGAAACACTATTACTATCATTTTTCATAGCATGATACTGAATTTTGCCATCCATTTTTGAGGACAATGAATAACTTATAACTTGGAAAGTAAGAAATGCAGTATGGAATCAGTTCTAAGGTCATTAAAAAAATCCATATGTTTCAAAGTGGAAGTATTTGGTACTATAGTCTGATGATTTATGAATAAAAATATCATAAATACAACTACATATATCATTTTGCATGCACAACTTGTTTCAATGAAACACACTGCAGATTCTTTCAGCAGAGAGATTAAGAGACACTTCAAAGACAGCAACAAAATGAACTGACCTCAGAAGTTTAATTTGCTCCAACAAAAACCAACAGGAATGAAAAAAGCTCAAGATGTAGGAGAGAAAACACTCAAAATTGAATCGTGGATCACCAGGAAGCCAAGGAGGAGACACAGGAGATACAAGAAGTATCTCATTTGGGATAATCAAATTCACCTTCCACAAAGAAGTCATACAGCCAACACTTAAAATAATTTGCACATATGGCTATCTCTGTGTTGCTTAACCAAAGCCCCCTTTTGAATGAAGTAATATAGCCGATTCCCATACAAGTTCATTCACTCAGAAGCCAACCAGAGCTCTTTGCAGCAAGAGACAGTCACATGATACAAGAAAAATCTCCAGAGTTTACAAAGAGCCATTTATTTTGCAGAGAAAAGGGAAAAAACACAGATTCCTGATGCTATTGACTTTCTCCTTATAGAAGTTAGCAGATTTTTCACAAGGAAGCCTCATCTGAAGAATTTGGGATTTTTTCCACATAGACAAGCAGCTTTCAGCTTTTGGGTGAGAAGTGCCTCAGCTGAGGCGTTTTATATTTATATACATTTATTTTTTTGAGGCACTATATTTTTTACATATGTTTCTGCTAAATGTGTCATATTTAAATAATAAAAAAAGTGGTTTTAATAAAAATTGTCTTCCATCTTAAACGTACTTCTAAAGCTATGTGTATGTGCAATATGATTAGAGTGTACATAATTTTAAGTTGAAAGGGAGACTGCCAAGTGCATGAACACACAGTATTGTTTTCCACAATGTTGTTTTTGGTTTGTTAATTGTCTAGATTGGTCCTAATTGTAGCTTCTGAAGTGCATATTATTTTTCATAAATTTATTAAATTATTATTAATAATGAGAAGTAGGTGGTTTTTTTCATCTGAGTTACTTGAATGAAGAAAGATTGCAAAACAATTAAATCAAGTGGCTAGAATTCTAAATATTAAATAAATATTTTCTGACATTTCTCAGGGACTTCCATCCCTGTTTTGACCACTAGTTTAATACATTCTTCTGCGCTGCTGTACTTCATTGAAGTACAAATAAATTTACCTGGAAAACATGAGATTTTTGAAAAGATTTTTACACTACAATCTGTTGTCTGCTTAAAAATAGAACTGCAAAAAATATTTTTCTGAAAGGAAAAGTACTGATAATGAAAATACATCTTCGTAAAAGTCATTTCCTAAGTAAAAAGGTAAGTAACTTATTTGGAAGAAGAATTAGGCCACGTTTTGGGAAAGATCTATTTGAGTTAATCATCTTGATTTGCCAGGCTAAATTTGTCTTTAAAAAGATGTCCAAGACATTGACTAAGGTGTCATGCACACAAAAGCTAAAGTAAAGTCAGTATAAGGATGGAGCATATACACATAGGAGGACCATGGTCTTTTCTAATGCAAAAGAATACCTATACTACTGGATGCCAAATAAAATTAAGATGTCACCAATCATTAGAGAAGATCTCACTATACAAGTCAGAACTAGCTGTTTTAAGATATGTATTTTTATAAGCAGATGTTTCACTAGACCATTATATATTAATTTTAGCCATTCAAAGAATTGACCCAACATCTCCACAAACCAGGCTGAGTCAGACTTTTTCCATTGAAAGAGTTCCACATTATTAGTAACTAGATCTCCAGTTGGCACATATACTAAGGATTCTTAATAATTTAAGCTTATCCATAAATAATGGTATATTTCCTCTTCTGCTTAGTTGATTAAGTGGTGTTCTAAGATAAGTCTAGTCTAGTCAAGAGGCATCCCTGTCCATGGCGGGGAGGTTGGATTAGATGATCTCTAGGCATCCTTCCAGCCTAAGCCATTCTATGATAACTTGGGGCCATTTCTCTTGCTCCTTGTCCAGTTTTGATTTCTGCACTAGATTAATTGACATCTTTCAACATCCATGGCTTATTAGTTGGATTCACCTTTTTCTCTTTGACAAAGTTTAAAATTCATTGTGTTTTTTGTTGTGTTTGTTTGGTTTGTGGTGGGTTTTTTTGTCGTTTGTGTTTTTGGGGGGTTTGTTGGTTGGGTTCTTTTGGTTTTTTTCAGTTGTTTTTGGTTTGGATTTTTTTTATAGCAAGTATCTCCATTTCAAAATTTCAGGGCTTACACACAAAGAAGCATTGAGTTCCTTACTGCTTTTTTTTCTCCACGGTTTTGTCTCAGTTCTATAACAGTATTCAACTCCCTGTTGCAAGTCTTCTAGCATCATTTTTGGAAATAGACTGTAAGTTTTAAAGAAAGCAACTGAAGCCTGTCATCTTTCAAGATGATAGTTAAATATTGACCTACGCAGAAGTCACTCCAAAAGCAAACTATTTACTTCTATGCTAGATGGGATAAATGGCTTTTTAGCTTTCAACTTGCTCACAAATACCAAGATAGTACCTTGTTATTTCTATGTGCCAAGTAAGCACTACATGTCACTTCACATTAGCTTTTACACCAATTGAGAAAGGTGTATTAGTCACTGTTGAAGCACTAAAGGCTTATCTCTTTCTACTACCAATGATTTACTCATTCCTTATTCTTAAAAATGAGGTTGAACTTCAAGATGTTTTGTACCTCTTGATATTAAGCTCTTGTTTTCATTTTTAGGCTTGGAAGCAACGGTCTTTTGTGAACGCCTTGTAGAAGCTCTTCTCTTTCAAAACCCCTCAGTACTTGTCCTACTGTGGTCAGGTTCTGATTATCAAAAGGCACTTGCAAAAGGGAAGCGTAGCTTACTAAAAAGTTTCAGGGTTTTTCCAGTGGTAATAAACTGGAAAAAAAAGTCTTTAAAACATCTAATCCAAATACTACTGCACACTCCACTGTGACAAGCACTTCAAGAAATCTTAAGGTCTCCATTTTTTATACTTATGTACCAAATATTTTACCTATATATTGATAGTACAAGAGGAAAAGGTCCTCAAGTTGCACCAGAGGAGGTTTATGCTGTATATTAAGAAAAATTTCTTCACAAAAAGGGTTGTCAAGAACTGGAACAAGCTGCCCATGGAACTGGTTAAGTCAGCATCCCCAGTGGTGTTTAAAAGCTGTGTAGATGGGATGCTGAGGGACATAGTTTAGTGGTGACCTGGCAGAGCTGTGTTAACAGTTGGACATGATGATCTTCAAGGTCTCTTCCAACCAAAGCAATTCTATAAGTCTATGATATTTGACCCTGAGAAATATAATAGTCCCATTTCCTTTAAGATACTATGCATAAAAATAGCTAAAAAGGCACAAACGCCATCCACACAGAACTCGGTCCCAGACAAGTGAAATCAGTAACTCTTATGGCTGTCTAGGTGAACGCAAAGTACTTTTTGATTCATATTTTCTTTATGAAGATCTGACTATTAAACTATTTATTCCTATTTTATTCCATCATCAAATTGCACTGCTTTCAGTATTTGTGTACTTATTTTGAAGGATAATAAATTGTGTTAACCTTTAGAGTAACAGGAATAAATTAATGGAATTATGTTCACTTGATAAGTTTTCCCTGGCAATCAACAGATGACTTACCATTAGCCTCAAAAGCACAAGAAGCTGCTTACCACATTAGTCATGTCCAGCAGGTCATGTTCCAAATAACCAAGGACTGGTTTTCACTGAGTTTTCTTCTTTTCTTTCCACTTCAGTGCTGTCCCCTCAGTTCATTAAAAGCACATTTATACTAATGTGTGATTAGTAAATTTTCATTGTCTTATTCAGCATAAGTTCTATAACAGTGCTGTACTATTTCTTAGTCAAATAAAAATTTTACTTAAATTCTTAATCAGTGGAGGAAGAGTTTTCAATATCACATTGCTTCCTTCTCTTCTGCTATATATTTAACCAACCATATTAAAGAAAGACTAATTGAGACTGGAAACCTATAATATATATACCTTATGGTAAGCATGGAAAAATATTTTCCTGCTATTATGATTATTTCCAAGCGTTCAGCTCTATTTTATTTTTTCCTCAAGAAGATATCAAGCCAAAAGAAAACCAAACTTATTCTCAAAATAATAAATTACCATTCCAGGTGGAAAAAGTTTGAAAAATACTACATACTCTGACAGCCATACTTCTAGCAGATAAATAAGTAAATAAATGCTACAGCAGCATCACATTGTAACAGTGTAAACTGCCAACTTCCAAGGTGCTGTTCGGAGTTACAAATCCTCAAGCCATAAAATCAGTCTGTCCTATTCCTGAAGTTGAGGTCAGCTGATCTGCTCTCACCAAATGCATATGTTTTATTGCCCAGTGGCAAGGTTCTCTCAAATTCCCTAACCCCACCAGTCTGGCAGAGTCCACGGCTACAAGCCTTCAGGGCATGCTGCAGGGCTTATCTATTTATTCAGGCTTTTGCCTGAGGGGCTGGCTGCAGGAGCAAAGAGAAGGTTGGTAAATTCCCTTTATTTGAGAACGAGGCCATTTTTATGTATTAATTTATGTACATGTGCCTAGAGATTATGATAGGCACACTTCAAACAATAACAGCTTCAGTCATATTCTAATTAACTTGGACTAAATAAGGAATGAATTCTCCAACTCTCCATTAGAGATAAATTCTTGTAAGAACTAGCTACACTAGAAAACAGAAGAGCTGGTCAGATTCAACATGAAAAGAGAAAAACATGTGGCTTTTCACAGATTGGGGTATGCATGTAAAAACCTAAAGCCAATTCACAAGTTTTATGGCAGTAAGTACATGATCCTTTGTTTGGTACTATCAAAGCCTTTCGCTGAAAGTCCTTTGAATTATTGTTGAGTAACACAAAAGAGAACTCCTCCTGCTCTCGTAGTGTAACTCTGGGCATAATTTTGCAAGCGCTCAGAAGTTTTGGCAATATTGTTATTCACTAGACTCAGAAGAAAATAAAAGGCACTCCTAAGAATACAAGAGTGCCCTGAAAAGAAGCACAAAATCATACATTCATGTTGCTATACTAAAATAACACAATCAATACGAGAAATCAACTGGAAAGCGAAGCTGATTGCTGAATACTTTCTGACAAATCTAAAGAGACTTCTCTGCACGTGTTTGACCTATTCCCTGAAGAAACAAGAGGCATATTAGATTGCCAAGTCTAGGCCACAGCTTAGATATAACATTGTTTTAAATGTGTTTAAGGCAACACACATCATGGCTGCAAATGTATTTGAAAGAAATGCATCAAGTCCTATGGCACCCAATTTCTATTGCAGTTAGATGTTTTAGACTTCAGGTTGTAAGTTACTTCACAGTGCCAAGGATCAGTAAAGAAGATGTTGCTTCAGTGACAAACTCTCCCTAACCTGGGACTGTTCACGTCCCAGGCCAATGTAATAAACTACAGCAGAACAGCAGTGCTCAAAGCAAGAAAAAGGCTGTATGAAGATTATAGAGAGGCCAAGAGAAGCTCCAACCCCATAAAGATATCTGTTCTACATGTAAAACTCTACATTTAACTGGTCTACAACTAATCACTCTGGTTTGAGCAGTTGGACAAAACAGTTTAAGAACTGCTTTTCACTGATGGAGATGCAGTGACAGAAATGAAATTGAGGATTATACCAAAAGCTATAAAGCAACCAAGTACCAAGGGCTTATAAAAAAAAAACCTAAGAAAACCTGGAGTTGCAAAACAAGGGCTCGTATTGCGTTTAGAAACTTATTCAAGCCAACAGAATAGTTCATCTACAATGGCTGTCACTACCAAAGGGAATGCGTTGCGGGGTTGCACGCACTTCTATTGAAGAAATGAGACTGATTTTCACACGTACTCCAAGTATGAAATAGCTCATGTGCCTCCTTGATGAGCGTGTTCCAAATACCTTTGAGAAATTCATGGCAAGTAAAGAGAGAACAGTGTGTACAAAGGAAAAAAAAATACAAGTAGAGCAGACCTCAGGAATAGAACTTGTTTTACAGGGAGGGAAAATAAACGCTGCGTTCTCACAAACATGAGCGTAAATCGAAAGTGGATAATACACTCAGCAGCTCACACTTGAAAGCTTTCTCCTCCAACGTCTAAATTACAGTAACATTCTCAAGTATGACCTATCCTTTTTAAAGGGGATATAGTAAATACCAAGAGACCTTTATTTTTATGTAACTAATGGAAGTTTTTAAGCATTACTAATCTGCAGCTGGCTGACAAATTTGTGGTTTATGCCATAATATCAGAACACATGTTTCATAGAACACAGAACCCATTTCATAATTCTCTCCAGTTTCAGGTATCCGCTTCCCTTTCCGTGATACATGAAATGTGTATCAGCAGAGGCAGAGTAATCAGAACTTGGAACTGGAAGACTGAGTGAAAACCTGTGGGGATTTTCCCATTTGTCACCCTTGGGCTCTGGTAGGGACTTACAAATAATGTCATGATTCTCTACAGATGGCAAAATGAAGCTCTTCCTCAAGCACAACCAGAAACCTGAGTTGAAGAATAAAAAGATCACTTCAAATTCCAAATCTATCTTCAGCCTCTGTAGTATGTTAAAGCAGCCCATAGCTCAGCCACACAATCCACCTCCCAGGGTAAGCAGGGGAACATGTGGATCAAAGCCATATTGCCAGCTTAGCTACAAGTTGCATGGAAATGCCACACAAGATTGCCCTGCTGTGAGCAATCATCTCATCAGGCTTAGGGTTAACTGCCCTGTATGGAATGTAATGACTCCAAGAAAAAGATGAGGTTAATGATGTAAACTCAGCTTTTCAAGATGAACTTGGAAGCCTGCCACAGCAACTTCAAAGGACACAAACTTCACTTTTTGATAAATGCCAACTCTTTTTTTTTCTCCCCGTCTTACCACTAAGTACAGATTAAATAGTGTTCATTTACATTGTTGGGCTAAAGCTGTATGTAACAATAATGAAAGATAGACATACAAAATCCCCTGGACTATCATTTGTATTGATAAAACATTTTTTCTGATAGTAATTTGAAAGTACAGCTACTCTCCACATACAACTGGTAAAGTTTCTAAAAGGAAAGCTGGTTGCAGAAGAGTTGTTTACCACAGAAACTTCCCCTGCTTCTCTTCAAACACCATAGACTTTACCCAGAAAAGTCACTAAACCAATAAGACTTGAACTACAAGTGTCTAATATCACAAGGTTGAGGTTTTTTTGTTCATCACCTATTTACCCAGAACTTCTGACATAATCATCACCAATAGTGAAATCCTGAAAGTGATTTTGTTATCCAGCCAACACTGTTGAAATGGAAAGAAAGGAAAAGGCTGTTTTTTCCAAGGTTTAGGAACATAAAGTCCGTAATCTGTCTACTTGTTTATCATGAGACCACTCTGTCTTTGTTGGGGATGTGATACCACACATAACAGATGGTCCGTCAAAACCCTATCACTTTTGCTTCAGTTATTTGTGAAAGACTGCAGAGGGGGAGGGAAGGAATACGATTATACAATAAAATCTGAAAGGAATACAAAGCCAGGTAGGAAACCATAGCAAGAACGGTATGCTGAAAAAAGGGAATAGATATTAATGTACAAGTTGTCCTGAAACTGCTCCAGGTTATTCCACTGCAACACAGATGATAAAAGTACAGAAGCAAGCAAGCATGATGCCAACACAGATAGTTTCCTTGTTCATTACGCATGCTTAATTTTTTCAACACTCCAAAGGCACATGCGTCTGACTCTGCGTAACTTGTCTATGGAATCACTAATTTAATATTATGAGAACATATGTAAAAGATAAAAGACACAACACTAAGTGTAGTAATTAAGTCTAATTGCAAAAGGATCTAAAGGGCAAGCTTGCAATGTGAAAGGGGAAAAAACGACCTTTTAAATACAAGACAATGCTCAGCACAATAATCATCTCTTCGAAGCCCTTAAGAATGTTCTTTTATGGGCCAAATGCTCAAGGAGCTTCCACGCAGGAGACTGCATAAAACAAACTTACCAAACCCTTCTTCATCTCCATATGTCCTTCTAAATTACTACCACCACTCCACTAAAAAACAAATGCCACCAATGACGCTACTTCAAACATTGAGATATTAATGGACATATGTAAGAAAAAAAATGAGAGATTTATAAAAATATGTTTTTATGTACATATTTTCTGGGGGGTTGAGTTGCATTTGACCTCTGAGCCACACAAATTTGGGGCGCCTGAAGTGAAATGATTTGATCAGATTACGTAACCTGACTTTCTGCATATTACAAACGACTGCACTTTTTCCCAGTTACCTTTCCCCACTAGATCCAGTAAGTCATATTTATCATGATTATTTCCCTCAAGGTGCCGATACTTCTTGTAAAGTTATTAAAAAAACAGAAAAACCACCAATTACTTTTGACAATATGTTCCAAAGACTATTCTCTCACATATGGAAAAAGTCAAAACACCAATATGCTTCAGTTTCTTTCCTACCACAGCCTACTGGCAAAATCTCCTCTTTCAATGTTCTTCAATACCGAGTGATTTACGTGTCAGAACACATTGGAAAAATCACTCGTGATTTTCCTTAGATAAGTTACATACATACCAATATAATTATATTAGGTAAATAAATATGTAACAGACAAAATCTGACTCTGGGAATATTTCCTCTATTCAGAACTTCCAGGAGCAATTAGCTTTCTCCGTTTTGCTCAACTCTACCATTTGTTTTCAAGTACTGACACTAAAATTCCCCATTAGCTTCAATAGTGCCTTCCTCAAAGCCAGAAAGGTAAGTTACCTCTATATTTGTACTCAAATTGGATTGCATATTCAAGGATAATGGCAAACTTAGAGTGATATTCAAATCAAGATGATGGTTAGCTATGAAGCCCAGCACCTCCTCCCATTTGTGACTGAGGATGTTCTGTGCTGTGGGGTTCTACATCCATAAACCCATGCTGTGTTTCACTAGCGTGAATTATTTGAACTGGGTCTCTTCTCAGAACAATCTAAACTGTACAACCTTGTTGGCCCTTCAGAATTATTTATGCCTCATTATTCATTAACTCACTCTTGTTAACCCCATATCTCCTTCACCTTTGCTTTATTTTCACATCATTGCTAGATATATTGAATGACACTGGACATAATACCAGCCTTCATCAAAATCCCCTCCAACTATTCCTTCTTCAAATATAAATCCTTTCAATAGTTGTTTTGAACTACAACAACTATTCATCTCTTCTCGGGTGTACTTAAGTGGTACTGTACAAGAGTAAATGTCTTTCCTTCCCAGAACGTTATGCAGCACAAGATAAAAATATATCATGTACCTTCACTATAAAGAAATATCTGCCCCAATCAAGGTGACAGAGAAAAAAAAAAATCCAGCTTATTTCAAAGGGCATTTTCCATAAATTCACAGACATCATTAACCTATATTGCCTCCTCTGTTATTCCATTTAATCCTAATAACAACAGACTAGACTACAGCTGTCCTGGGCATCCAGCTTGCTTGTTCTAAACATCAGAATCATAGAATAGTTTCAGCTGGCAGACACCTTCAAGATCAAGTCCAACTTATTCCTAGCCCTATGAAAGAACACTAAACCACATGCCTAAGCACAACACCTACCCAGCTCTTAAACACTTCCAGGGACGGTGACTCCACCAGCTCCCTGGGCAGGCCATTCCAATGCCTGACAGCCCTTGCTGTAAAGAAATCCTTCCTAATATCCAGCCTGAACCTCCCCTGCTTCAACTTCAGGCCATTTCCTCTTGTTCTATCGCTAGACACCAGGGAGAACAGACCAACTCCCGCCTCACTACATCTTCCCTTCAGGTAGTTGTAGAGGGCAATAAGGTCTCCCCTCCTTAGCCTTCTTTTCTCAAGGCTTAACAGCCCCAG
>WUAM01000099.1:1340471-1357822 GCA_024336885.1 Actenoides hombroni | reverse complement strand
GGCTCATGTTCAGCTGGCTGTCAATCAACACCCCCAGGTCCTTCTCTGCCTGGCAGCTCTCCAGCCACTCCTCCCCAGTCCTGTAGTGCTGCTGGGGCATGTTGTGGCCAAAGTGCAGGACCCGGCAATTGGCCTTATTGAAACTCAGGGAATTGGTCTTAGCCCAGCGATCCAGCCCATCTAGATCCCTTTGTAGAGCTTCCCTACTCTCAAGCAGATTGACACTTCCACCTAGCTTAGTGTCATCTGCAAACTTACCAGGGGTGCACTCTATCCCCTCACCCAAGTCATTGATGAAGATGTTAAACAGGAGTGGCGCCAGTACTGAGCCCTGAGGGACCCCACTCATGACTGGCAGCCAACTGGATTTAACTCCATTGACCATAACTCTTTGGACTCGTCTAACCAGTTTTTCCCCCAGGAAAGTGTATGCCCATCCAAACCAAGAGCAGGCAATTTCTCTAATAGAACGCTGTGGGAAACAGCATCAAATGCTTTACTGAAGTCAAGATAGCCAACATCCACAGCCTTGCCTTCATCCAACAAGCAGGTCACCCTCTCATAGAAGGTGGTCAGGTTTGTTAAACAGGACCTGCCCTTCATAAACCCACACTGAATGGGCCTGATCACCTGGGTTGTCCTGCATGTGCTGCATAGTAGAACCCAGGATGACAGTAGTGCTTCAAGACTTTTGGATTCTTATTATTTATCAGTTAGATCTCAAAGGAAATATTCTGGTCAGAAAATGACACTGCTTACTCCAATCTGGTTTAAAAAAAATAAACCAGTAAGTTTCTTATATACTTATCAGAAACAGTATTCACAGAATCTTAGGTGCAGCATACTTTGCAGGTGGTACTACCTAAACTACACAAGTTATTCAAAGGAAAAAAAGAAATTATGGCCAAATAGCATGTCATTGTACGTTAAATCCACACTATCACCATAGATTTGCAGTCTTACAGGAATCAGAGATAAAAGCTAAATCCTTTTCATTACATTTCAGTACTTACTGAAGTAATTAGCTCCTTTGATTCACCAAATTTGCTGTTATGAACAAAAGACATACAAGTGTAAGTTTTCTGTGCTCCTCCCCTACCCTTATATAGGTCTACTATGCTGAGCAGTTCCTTTCCACATACAAAGGAGATAAATTACATGACCAAGAAATAAGGTTATTAGAACTGTCAACACCAGCAAAAATCCAAATTTCTGTGATAAATTATGTTCTGGGAGGTTCTAGAATTTGTTTCACAGGTATTTGAGTCCTTTTTAAGTGAGCTGGGAGTTCTACTTGAAGCATTAACCTGCCATTTAGAGGTAACTAAATCTTGGATTTTGGAGTGAAAAGTGCCTGAAATCTGAAGTTCATTTTAACAATTTGTCCTCTAAGATATATACAGCCACAGATCTCAAAAGTTACTGCAAGGCAGTACATTCCTCTACTGTATTGTACGGCTCATAGAAATGAAGCTTCCACCTCTATTAGTAAAGGGGTTGCTCTATAGTCAGACTACAATGTGGAGATCTCCCTCATGGTACATGCTCCATCAGTCTACAAAACCCTTATCCAAAATAAATTACAGCTTTCAGGTTATGAAACAAAGTTACACATGCATAGAAGACTTAAGCTCGAGAGCCGCCTTATCACTACACACACCTTATTTTGCTCTTTGGCATGTAACACTTCATACCATTTGAGGCAAAAATCCATAGCAGCACAAGTACTCCAAGAACATACACTAATTACCACCACCTTAAAACACTTGAAAAAGGTAATGATCAGTTCAGCACCCATTAACTCCACTATGGCCTCTTCAGATCATACTTTCTCCCTAGAAGGGACATTAAGACTTGAGTTTCACTGGTACATTTGTATATTAATGACATTGACAGAAGGTGACGAAGCTGCAGTAGGTGTATAGATACCTACAAATGACTCTGGAAATCACCAGTACCAGTCAGCATGAGAATCACAGACTGTGATTAAAAAAATATTTAAACCATCACACGGTAGAGGAATAACCCAGATTTCTTCCTCTTACTGTTCAAGAGGTGTGGTGGTAATTTCAGCGCTTACCAATATCCATGTTGAGTACAAAAACAGATCTTGGGAGCTGTCACCAAATGTTGCTTCCTCATTTGCCTAGCAGTGAAATCCTTCTTTAGCCATTAACAAATAATTCTTTTGGAAGAACCAGGGACAATTCAGCTGAGTAACCATCTCATTTCATAATAAAAGGAAAACAAGTCTAAGTCACCTATGAAAAGGATGGAGGCAGCGTCTCTACAATTTACACTTATCATAGTTGTCATTCTTGTAAATTCAATCAGTCTTTTTAATCTCTTGTTCAAAATAGATGTGTTTCATCATGTATCACTGCAGATAATTCTGTTCAAACCTATTTTTAAGTCTTCATTGTAGGAGGAAAACAAAATGGTATCTGCACTACAGTTATTTTTTACTTGTCTATGTGAACAGCTAACTGTAAAGAGTGTTAATGCTCAAGTCTACGTAAGTCATGCCTGTGTCGTACTCTACAGAGAAAGCATTCAGCATTTTCCACTCCATTTCAGAGTAAAAAGAATAAAAGTAAATATGAGAGTTGTGTACCATCAGAATTCTTTATAGAAGCCATATTTCAGCTGTAGATGTCTTGCACTTTTCTTGTCTGTCTACCCTTAAGGAGGCTGTATCTACTTTAAACAGTATGAAAGTCAATTGCAAAGAAAATTTAACTACAACAGCAACAGCAATTATGTTCCACCAATCCATCATTTTTATAGAAAAAGATGTATTTTCTTCAAAATGAGCAATTTATAGATTCAGAAATTACATCTGGGATTTATATTTCTAGTCTATTACTCAACAAAAAATAACTCTAGTAAGAGTAAGGCTAAATAAATATTGGAAGAGGATTGTATTTTGTGTAGATTATTTCGAAGATCTGAAAATAATTTGGTAAGCATTGCACCAAATAGTAAATAGAAAATTCTGCATCTGGTAAATTGATGTATTATTTTAACAGAATGCACAGATTTCCCGGGGAGGGGGGGAGAAACCAAACAAAAAAAATCCAACACATAGAAAAACCCAACCACAGACACACACACCCCCAAAAAACAAAACAACGCAACAAAAAAACCCCACCACAACCAACCAAAAAACACCCATACCATCAGACAAAAACCCCACCAAACAGAAACCACAAACAAGCCAAAACAGCAATTCCCAAAAAACTCCAAAGTAGATGTTATTTGCATAATTTGCTTACATTTAGCTTATGTTCACTAAACTGGTAGGACAGTTTTCTGGTGGGTTGCGTTGTGTCACCTGCTCACAGATAGCAACTTGTGACACAAAACCAAGAGTTAAGAGTAAAAACATATAAGGATATACACCATGTTTGCCTGTGACATCAGAAGATAACAGATTCTCCCCCTTCACTTTCTTGCCACACAACACCACACAAGCTGTTGGCAGCCCCTGGGAATCTTACAGGGAGTCCCACACACAGAAGTTCTGGTCCAAAAGTATCTCACCTCCACCAAGAGATGACAAGTAGCCAATGAAAGATTCTCACTGCTCCTTTAGCTGGGATTAGCTAAATATATTAAAAGCATCCTTTTCCCACATTTCAAATATATTATCATTTCTAAGCGGTTTAACATGAATTAAGCAATTCCACCAGAAAGTGTGTTTCTTTTCAAAGGTAGGCCTTTCACTACAAGAATTTCTGCAGCAACAAGATACTCAAGCAAATCTAAATATCTGTAGAAAGCAATAAAGTTTTGTCCTCATAGTTCGGCAAACAAGTTTTATTGGACAATGTTTTGTGTCAAATAGGCTTAAGTGTATAAAACCCAAAGCTAAAGGCAGCAGAGTGTTACTTTTTGGTTTGTGGCCCTTTTTTGCCATTGCAGTTGTTTTGTTGGCTTTTACTCTAGCCAATCCTTTATGTGAAATTAATTTCTTACTGTAATAACATCAACAATATATAAATTAGGATAATGAAAATAAATATATATCACATATAATATGTAATACATAGATTAACCTACGTGGAGAGTAAAAGTGTTCCTTCCCTAATAAATTGGCTCAAGCTGGTAAGTGGATTAGAGTAATAGCTTCAAAGCACCTACCTAAAACTTGAATTTTCTTCTTCCATGAAATAATCTTCCTATATATTTTCAGGATTTTAAGAATCAAATAATTTGAAATTTACATATTGGCAAGGGTTTTTTCTACTCTGTGCCTATGGATAATTAAAACCGAAATCTTTGAAGAGTAACGGATTTCAACTGCCATATTTAAATATATTATAGAACTTTTAATTGCAAGAAAAAAACAACTTGAAAAATGTGCCTTTTGAATCACTTCAAGAGGACTGTGATTCAGCAGACGTGCCAATTCCTCATCGTTATTAAAGATCCTCTAGCACATTTGTAAAAAGAAGGTCAACTTTTACTTCCTGGTGAAGTTCCAACTTAGGAAAAGTTCACCTGCTGTGATTCAATTTTCCACAAATTTGTCATTAGTCAAATCCACACTGACTTACCAGCAAATACTCTGCTGCAGTAGCAGAGATGACTGCGTATCAGCCGTACACTATTAGATGGGCAGCACTAGTTGGTTGTTCCAAGTAAGAAACCACTCATGAAACTGAAACCCATTAGACTTGAGTAATAAGTATCAGAGTTTACAGTCGCAGGGATCTCCATAAACTCTGTTCATAGCATGCAAAAGATACAGTGGAAGATTAAGATTTTTTCCATAGATGGTGAAAAGGTTTTGGCTTTATTATTATATTAGCAATACTATGTATTGCTACACATACATATTTGCCAGTTGTTCCTGAATAACAGTGGATGGACAAAGCAGATGAAATTAGAGGCCATGCCCTCAACAGCAAAATCTAAACCAGCTTTGAAGGCTTCAGATTAAAAGCTCCCAATTACCCACCAAGTGCTACTAAACTCTCCTTCCCCAATTTGTATTCACGTAACATCTTCCATTTGGCTTCAAGCCTTGCAGATTAAGGATAAAGTAAATTTGATTCCTGTAAATGGCACACTGATTTGAGACTACTTGCATATTTAGGTACAGAGACACAGATCCACAAAAGCTGTTTAGGATCTTAATTCTTATTCCTCCTCTGTAGGGCACAATCACAGAAAAAAAAAATGAATTAAGAAAACAAGGGGTTTAGACCCAGCAGCTGTGTTACTGCCTTCTCCATTGCACTAAAACATCTTGCTTTTTTTAAAAAAAACCTGTTATGTTTTTCATAATTATTTAAGATCTCTCAACAGGTCTTTGACTGTATGTACAAATCCATTTAGCTACAAATTATAGACAGCACAGCTTTCAGGAACTACTGTTTCATAACAAACAGGCAAGATGAAGACGGCTGAATATAATTTCTTATGGGATTAATTTCCTGTTTCCTTAATAATTGGTTGGTAAATGAAAAAAAAGTGAAGATTTTATTGATATTCAATTCTTTCTATTTAACAGTAACTTGAAAGTTTCATATCTAAAAATGCTCAGGCAAGTGATACTACTTACATGAAGAAAGTATTCATGGAAAATTGTACTTTCCACTTCCATCTGACTGTTCTCAGACCACTGTTAACACATGGGAAAGCACTAAAGCACTTCAGGGAGTAAGCCTCCCTGAAGGATGGAGAATGATTTAATAACTAGTTCATATATTGAGTTTGTTCTTCACACATAGTACAAATACCAGAGCTCTAACGGGGTGGTTTAGAAATTCTGGAAGAAGAGAGGAGGGGAGAGGAGAGGACAGGTCCTGAAGGACAAGAAAGACTGAGAAAGCAACTACTAATCCTTGACTAGAAATGCTGAAATTTAAAAAAATAAAATATCCTCTAGAGTTTGTCAATTAGACAACTACACTTGCAAACCTTGTGTTTCATTTAGGAACACAGCATTAGAAGATTTTTATTAAAAACCCAACAATTACTTCATAATTATTTGTTTGCATCACTACACTCGCTATGAATGACAGCTTCTGAATAACCAATACCTGAGCTTGACTGGACCAGGCAAGAAGCAAGGAAAGGAATCAGAATTCCCACAGTAGTCAGCCTAGAATAAGAGCATTAGAGCTACCTCATTCCTAGACAGATAGCAATAGAAAGTTGGTGAATGAGTATAGATTTTTGCCACTCCAATATGGGCAATATGGGGCAAGTCTCCTAAGCTCGAGTGCACGCAGTATACACACCCTTCTGAGCCTGGCATGGCAGGCAAACCAGGACACGTGGGGCAAAAATAAAACAGAAGTTGAGGCTCACTTGCACTTTACGAGTAAAGAGAATGATTGCCAAGGTTTTTCCTCTCTCAGTTTTAGGCATATGCAGCTGGCACCAATGCGTTGTTCTCATGCACTAAAAGCAGCAGATGGAATGAATTACATATTTCAACAGCCCTTGACATCACATCAAACACCTTGGCTTTTAGTTTGAGAAGAGTAACTCTTGGGACTTTTTTTCAGCTTTCACCATCCAGCTAAGTCACACGCAGGTATTTCCTTTATAAGACAATATAGCCATGCCATATGTTGCAGACTTGCAAGTCTTGCATAGTAAAACAGGGCACCATTAGCAGAAGAAAATGTTCTGGTTGAAGCTTAGCAGCTAAGACACTGTTCACTGGGCAGTGTGTTACATACAGATCACCTCTGAAACACAGAGCTTTACAACGCCCATTGCATTACATAAAAAAATTAAGAAAGTTCAGGATTCACAACTTGGCCAAATTAGCTGGATTTTAGAAACTTTATCAATTGTTTTTAATTTATTCCCTAAACTCCATAAGTGTAGCAACCTCGAGCAAGCACACCACCCAAGCAGGCGAGGACCCTTCTCCTGAAGGAAGCTGCTCACAGCGACAGGCACAGCTGAACACATCCCACAGCACACCATCTTCACCCAGGAAGTAGAGAAAAGATAAATCTCTCTTTAGGCACTCAATTCAGCTAAATGTCTGTCTCTGAATCAGATCGTAGAGAGCCTGTGTGCTCACAGCTACAACTGTAATGCTAAACACAGGCTGGACAACAAGCCTGCTCCAGCACCTTACTTTGATTTTTCCCTTTCCAGGGTGGTCAGACAGACCAGGGGAATTGCTGGTGCTATCCACTCTACATGTGCCTAAATCATCTTCCCCTGCACCCTTCCTCCTCCTCTCCACCACTCCAAAATTACGTACTACTGAAAGACTCAGAGAGCAGCTGGAGGCTGCTGCAACACGGTGGAAACCTCAGCACAGAGAAGACTGAAAGACCTCATCCTGAAAAGAGGCAAGCCAGGAGGCATGGCGTCTGCACAGGGCCAGGAAAACATATTTCCTCCGAGATCTCAAAATGATTAAGATGGTTCAAACTTTCCTTAGAAGCTTACAGGACTTCTGCCTTTCCAGCACAAGTTAAAGAGACTCTCTGCTTTTATGTTACCAAGCATTTCTTTCTGTCTCAGGTTTTCAGTAGATCAAGTGAACATACCTTGTTATGACCTTGATTCTCTCTTCTGCTGAAGGGTGATCAATGATGGCTATTCTGCTGTTTTCAGATAGCAAATAGCTTCTGAGACTTTCAGGCTATATCAGACCCATATCCTCCCATAGCTTTTTAGCTGGATACTGTGCATGTACAAGTGACTTTGATCCTAGCCAGCTCAATAATACTTTGAAATACATTAGCTGGTAGCTACTAACATTGATGTCAATCACTCATAATTGCTATTCTCCTTCCTCCTTACAAATATTAACATTTCTCCCCCCCATCAGTTTACTTGTATGGAACTATTTGTATTTTTAATAACTCCAAAGTTAATACTTTTACCAGCTTAGCAAAAAAGAAATAAGAAATATTTGAGATATGATACAGATTTTGCTCTTCTCTGCACATGCTTTTCTCCAATTTTTTTTTTTTTTTTAATTTCTTGCTAAAGAACACCCCTCTCTCATCCTTAAAAACTGAAGAAAAACCCAAGAAGTTCATGTATTTACTCCTTGGAAAACAGACCACTAAGGATTTTCTGTTGTTCAAGATCCGTTATCTTCGTTAATGGATCCAGAGTAAATTGATAGCCTGCTACAGATCCATACCAAATTAGGTGCTTCCATGCACCTACTCCAGCCCAAAGCATACCCATTTTTTTCCAGCTTTATTCAAGACACTTTCTCACTTTGCTGCTTCTTAATTGTTCTGTGCCTCTGAATTTTAGCTCTCTGCCCAGTTTCTCTTCTTTCCTGCAAGAGGGACAGCTGTGACAGACAGGATTTTTCTGACAAAGATGAACTACTTCAATTCATCTCAGTTGTCCACTATGCTAATCTCTCAATTTCCTTAAATCAGCCACTCAAAGTGAATAGACTGAAACAGCTTCCAGAAAAAGAAAACACTTAAAGCAAAAACAATGCCCAGCATATACATATATATATAAAACAAAGGTGCTAAGAAAATGGATTGCTAAGTGGAAAAAAAGTAAAACATCAACTCAGCCTAAAAAGCCAGGCAGAAATTAGCCAGATGTAGGCAAACTACATCAGAACTGAAATGATAAGATAGCATGAGAAGACTTCTCAACTTGTACATTCAAAGCAACTTTACTTCAGCATTCCAAGGACTTATTTGTCATCATTGTGTCAAAATAAACCGGTGTTAGCCTTTATGTTTAGTACCACATTAACCTAATATATTTACAAATTTCTGTGTAGTTTGGAACACACAACACAGTTTAAGTAGTAATTGAAACAGAAAAATCAACTGTCACGGTCTTTAAATGAAATAGTGGGTGTGACAGTGTATCCTGCTCCTTTTCTAGGAGTTAATCACAGATATACATTTTCTTTTCTTTGCTATTGATCAACTAAATCACCAGCTGTTTATGCAGAATTGCTGGCAACCTTGAAAGTGTGATTTGTCTTCCTAAGCTCCATGAACTTGATTCACGCATTTGTTTAAGAGCACAACAAGCTAACAGTGTGAATGTTTTCATTATTAGTATATAAAAAGGCTCAAAAAACAGTCCCTACTGATGCAAAGCTTCCACTGGAGAAAATTATACCTGCTGAATTATACAGCAGCAAGCTCTGCAAGTTGAATGGAGCATAAATCTACGTGAAAGTCTTTGATTGCAAGAACAATCTAAATCTTTCAGCTAGCTAATTAGCTCAAATCGTGCTGTCTAAGGTCTTACACCCTGGGCTTATTATAGGCAATTTCTGAAGTTGTATCAGGTCTGCACAGGTGTACACACAAGCAGTACAATTGCGATGCTTTCCCCCCCCATTCAAGAAATTCTTTATCACCTTTTCATTCTCCACATTCAATCCTTTAGAGCAAGGGCAACTATTTTAAGTTTACTGCAACTTCCCAGTGATGCTGAGGTATGTGCACATCATTGTCAGGTGTATGAAGCACTCAGATTCTTAGCTTAAAACTCAGGTTTTTAAAGAATTTTGACATAACAAGAAGTGCAATATGATAGAGGTCAAACACCAACTCATGAAGACTAGGATACCTATACACAACCTATATATTCTAATTTTTGATTCTTATGACAAGCACACATTAGCAATTTAGCTAATTAGCAAATTAGCCTCATCCTTCCTCTTCCATAGCTGAAGCGATGATCCTAAATGAATAGTCCATTTTATTTACTCAAGTCTTTTTTGTCTTTCCATAACCTTGCATAACACACACAAACATTGGTTTAAGGGGATCTTTCAGAATGTTAATGAGTAGTCACTCTCCCATTTTAGTATGCCTTGAGATCCACATGATTGTTCAGAAAGTTTAAGGCAACCAACCAAACAAAAAAATGCTTAAGAGGTATTTAAAAGTTGCTGTAGCTTGCAATCCATGTCTAGCACAGCCAGGCATGCCTACTGATTCTCTACGTACCATACCCATGCTGATATGCAACAGCCTGTGACACCACATTGACTACTTGAGATGAGCATCAACTTTGTTTTCTAAGTCACCTTGGAAATAGCATCCACTACCTCCTATTAACTTTTAGTAACAGTCCATTCTCAAGTCATTCACTTGGAAACTTTTTGACTCAACGTATGCTGTCTATACTTCTGCTATTTGCTGTCAGATCCTACCGGGAAGTCAGTTTTACTCCAAGACAGAAGAGCAAACTTAGCTTAACATCTCACGTTCCCATAGAAGACCCTCACTAGCAACAGTTGTACAGGTGCAATCAGATCCCAACCAATAATCTGGCTTGATTAAGTTGAGCAGCCATGACCTACCCACTTGAAAATTCTTATGTTTTATGGATATGTCACAAATATTCTGACTGCGACAGATCTCCAGTGAGACACTTTATAGTAGGTTGGATCACAGTCTCAAAAGTAACATGTATGCAGGCGAGAGGATACATATGCATGAAAATTCGAGCACATGGTACCCATCTTTGTCAAAGCTGATTATTTTGATATGGTCTGACAGCAGCTACATCTAAGCTGTATCCTTTTCAAAGGCTCTTTTATTGCATGCAACTCAACAGATGTGGCAATCGAACAACATCTTGAAAGACAAAATAATCAGACATAGAACATTTTTCTCTCCCTGCTCCGACACAGAAACACACAGTAGTCAGCCAGTGGAGCCTCCTGTAAGGCCAGGTCTTTGGAGCAGGAATAGGAGCAGCACAGAAAGACAGAAAAAGGAGTGACAGGAATGTATCATTCTATCTATAAAATAAACTAGGAGGGAAGCATATACAAATGCCAGCAACACATCATGAAATAGGTGATGGAAAACAGACAACTGTGTTGGGGGGGGAACCCACAACCTTTTAAAGACACTTTCAAAGATCATTTACAATTACAATAGTGATCCACAGCACTGAGAAATTATACCTGTCAAATGGCTGATTGGTGATGAACACCAGATGATGGAGTGCAGCTGTCCAGCAGTAACTGTCAGCATGTTGACAAACAGAAAACACCAGGCAGACAGACCCACAACAATCCCACCCAGCACACTAATACAGGAGCAGGGACAATCCTTCAAAATATTCTGCAAGACTGAGGTCAAGTGACAAGTGATTTCATTTCAGGTTAAGAAAAAATAATCTTTGTAATAAATTATTAGCTCGTACCTTTTTGCAGCACTTACACAAACCCCCAAATTCTTACCAAAAAAAAAAGCAATCAATTCTAACCATATATAGCACTTCAGTCTGAACCTGGACAAAGTCTCCTCCTCAGATCATAAAGGAAAATAATTTTACCTAAGGAATTATTTTGGTCTTAACTGCAAAATCCTTTTCAGAAATACACTCTTATGATTTTAATCAAATTCATTCAACACCAAATACTGCAACATGAATGTAATCTCTTGCTTTGCAAGTTGAATACCCAGAGACACTACAGAAGTTTTAACAGCTGTTGGGAAAATGTTGCAGCCTTTGACTTTTTTTTACTCAACTTGCTGCAGCCAAGGTTTACTGTAAATTGATGATTTAGCTGGATTAGATGTTAATATGCAGCTTGATATATAATTCATGAGAATGAATCACAGACCTAATTAAAAACATGACATGAAAAGCTTTTGAGTCCACAGTCTGGATTCTCCCTGACATGAAAGATTTGACATGTGAATACATTTTCACTTACTGAGAGAAAAGAGATAAATGACCTTTTACATCTAAATGTAAAAATGTCACATTGGAGATGTATCACTTGCCTTTCTGAGAGTTTGGGAAAAAAGCAGTAGATGTATCCAATTCGATAGAAAGGAAGCCCTTCAGAAACAGGAGATATTTATCCCTCCATACATTTCTATCTGCTTGCAAAAGATCTATTCCATACACGTGTCCAATCACAGACATTAAATAGAGAGAGTTTATAATCCTCTTGCCAGGTGACCATTTCTGGAGCTTCAGTAAGGTGGCCCAGGAACAGGTCCCATTCCCACACCTAAGCAAAGCCACATCATTGCTACACAGCCCTAAGTACCTGTGTATAGCAACTGGAACGGTGTTTTAGCTTTCCAAGCTTAATTGATGATTAAATTAATCTTAAAGCATCATTCTTTAACTGTTTTGGCTGGAAGTACTGTGTTAGCTAAATTAGTAACAATAGATTCAGACAACAGCAGAAAGGAGCCACCATCCAATTAATGATAATGACTAGCCGTGGTCAATAAGTGTACCCAGGAAAGCATTAGTAGCACATCATACTGGGGGACTGTGTGGTGTGGTGGATTAATTTGCTAATTATTTATTTCTTGGGGCATAGACCAAAACCCAGCTCGTTATAGGTACAAAGTGAAGTCAGTTTGGTAGCGTAAGCCTGATCTATTTGCCTTCCTAAAGGCTTTGTTGTTTACTCAGAACAGATTTTGAAAGCCCAGTTTCCCATAGTTGCCTGTTTGCTTGCATGTTTACCTGTCCATCAAGGCATTTAAGCCTACCAAATATTATTTTGAGAAATAATATTGCTGCTAACGATTTTTTTTCTCAAGTTTGAGTCAATGATTCCTTATCTCACTACACAGAAATTGGACGATTTAATATCTACAACAACTATTCATCTCCTGCAATCATATCCTAGGCAAATGAGACCAAGTCTCAGATATAAAAAGATGAAGATATCACTGGAGACATTTGAAATAAACACGGTTTGCAAGGCAGAGAAAGAATACAGTAAGAAACATTTTCTTTACAAATCAGACACCATGATGTACTAATAAACTGTTAAGGTGGAAGAAATTGTTTTAAAAAACATTTTGAAGTTACATGGGAATCAGTGTGAACCTTGCAGTACACAGAAAAAAGAATTACTACAATAATCACCACTATTCCTAGCCAGTATTGCTCCAAACCTAGTAAAACCAAAGGCTAACCCAATGTAAAGCAAGACTTCCAACTCCAGGAAAATGATCTGAAGTGGCATACAGGCAACTGAAAGTGTTTTGGTTTTTTTTCCCCCAGACATGACAACATTGAGACATGGAACAGCATGGAGCAAGAAAAGTCATTCCTAATAAACAGCCAACAGATTGCAGTCAGATGTCTTTATATGAAGACAATAGTGAAGGAGATAGGAAGGAAGAGGTCAGGATGTACTAGCTTCCAAAATTAATAATTCATTTAAGTTTCACTTGGAAGCACTACTATGAAAAAATCTTGAGAAGAACAGAATAATGTTTCAGCATCAACGATCTCAGTGTCTACTTGAGCAGGATCAGCTCTTCAGCTCTCTGTAAGATCCACATTCACACATTTCCCTCACCTCAAGCTGGTTTTGTTTCCTGCAAGCTAGAAATCATAAGCACTCTGACAAGGATAAGGGGCTATTTCATTTGGAGACTTTAAAATATTATTATTTGTCACTATGTTGACAACATAGCACCTATTGGTGAGGTCATTTATTTCACTCTTGAGTGTACCAAGCAGCAGTGCTAACTAGGTAGAAGCTACAAGCAAGTAGGCACTGCCTCAAACTCCAGGCTCAATAATCTGCCCTATAATATTTTTGACTGTTTCAAAATAAAATATTAATTACACTATTATATAATCTGCCACTGTTCAGTGATATGCTTATTTTCATCCATAGTGAAAAAAGGGGGTTTTTTTTAAAATACAAATTTCATTGACTAAAAGAAAACACGGAAAAGATTAGAGGTCAGTGTTGTGGTTTTGTATTTATAAACCAACATAGTTTAAAGCTCCAGCCACCACTGTAGAGACTACTGCTATGTTCATGGTCCAGACGTAAAGATCAACAAACTGAAACACCATATTTACAATAATACAAGGCTCAACTAAAGATAAGGAAACAAAAAAAAAGCAAACAAAACAGAAAAGTACATCAGACTTGACAACTTAAGCCCTATGAGCTTAATTTCAAAGTCTTTGTCATCCAGCTGTAACATTCACCAAATGCAACCCCCCAAAGGATATAACTGTTCACAGGTCTCATTGAGGATGAAAGAAGCAACTCACACCCTTGACATTCTCAAGCAATAGAAAAACAGAACTCAATCTGCCATTACCCAGATGTGCATTTAGTCTAGAGAGGGAGCTCTTCTCTTACCTTACATGAAAGCTGCTTCTTTATATTCTTCTCAGTCGAGCTGAGACCCCAGTGGTTAAGAGCTGGTAAAAAAACCCAAAACAACAAACTACATCATTCTTGGAAAGGGATATTCACAAGTTTGCTTAGCTGTTCTGGTATGTTCAGGCACAATTTACCTCAGAGAATCATAAGATAATGGTTTCAAAGAATCAGTATTCTGCTGGAACTTGTGGCTATTTTCAAACTACATCTAAAACAACCCTAGCAGCTGATGCCATTGTATGGCAAATCATTCTAGAAGAATATGGCAAAGCTCATGCCAAGTCTGGTGCTTCTTCATTTGGTTCTTCCAGCAGTCCATCATTCCTCCTTCCTCTACTGACCACCTCAGGAGAGTTAAAAAGGGCAGACAGGCAGTACAATGAGTCTGCCACATCTGAAAAAAAATTTCTACCTCTCTCCTACCCCATTTGGTTTTTTTTTTCCTCTCCTCCACTTCTGTGCTTGAGTGATACAAAGGATTCAAACCTCAAGAGGAAATATTGGCACCAAAGCTTTGTGCTGAATTAAAATTTTATGTTAAATTCTATTTGCTGCTAATAACAAGGCAATTTCAAGGAAAGATAGATTCATACAGTGTTCCCAGATTCATCAAGCTACTGGCCTACTAAGCAACAGCACAATAGCTCAGTGTTGCTCAAGCATGGAAATGTATAGAAAGCATATAAGTGAAGGTAAACCTCAGTTTATTCTTAACTACCTGAAGTCATTTGCTCCTCCTTCCCCAGGAAACATTCCCATCTCTCTTTACTCTTTGGAAGACAGAAAAATTGAACATACTATCTCAGTAGTCCTTGAACATCAAGGAATGTGTACCGAATAAACCACTGGTCTTCACTTATAACAAATAGAAGAACTATTTTTACTAGATTTCATAAAAAATATGGTCGAGGAAGGAAGCAAGATAAAATAGGCATAGCTGCCTTACACTTTAATAGTATCTCACAATTTAACTAATGAACAGACCTAAAACCAAAATATGCTATTGCTCTTTTGAAAAAATGGCAGGACTAATGCCTCAAAGTTTTCCAAATATAGGATGGGAACATAGGTTAAAACACACTACAGAGGAAACTTGTGTTTTATGTGACAGCAAAACCAAGTAGGAATGTTTCACATTTTTGTAGTTTATAGGTCTGTGTAATCCATTAATATAGCTTCAACCCCCTACCCAGGGAAATATTTAACTTAGCTTAACCTGAACTCCACAAGTAGCCTTATTCAAGGGCCACTTTCCCCCACTCTGTTCTCATTTCAATTGTCACACAGTGACCTCTTTCATAAACTGGCAACAAGTCAATAGGACTCACACCCTAAAAGGAAAGAATCTGGACTGCTGCTGTAAAGCACTCATTCAATAAACCAAGGAGAGATTCTGAAGTACAGAACTCACATTCAGTGAGGACAGATCAAGATATATTAACAGTGAACGGAATAACTGCTATCAAATAACACCGAGCATTTACTGCCATGGAAATGTCATCTATTTACAAAGCAAACACAACAGCAGCAGAGCTCAGCCTTTGACTACAAAGCGAACAGTATCAACGTTTTGACTGCAATGGTCTCTCCCATTGAACCAGTAACAACACTATTGACAGAGGTAGATTCATAGTTTAGGGTCTCTAGTTGTCATTTTCTGCCATCTCCTCAGGGTCATCTGTAACAGCCAATTAATTGAAACAATCTCAACACAGCCAGCAACCTGTGTGCAGACACAGAACTCATTGAAAACGTTTGCTTACCATGACCTTCTTCCAATGAGGAAGCAGAAAGTTACAGATAATAATTTAATGATGCAGCTAATAGTTCAATTCAGAGTGTTTTGCAAAGCAGTTTTAGATTGGAAATTATACATGCTATGTAGAAAATTCAGAGGTTTAGAAGTATTTTCAAAATTAAGTCCCTTTGGTGATGCATTCTGTCCCAAAGTAAGCCTTTCAAATGAACGGATTTCAATTTCAGCTCTTCCAAATTTCTATTGCACTTAAATTATAAGATTAAACAAATATAATCTGCTTTAACAGCGAAGTGAAAAAAGTTTCTACATCAAATCATTCTAATCCTCTTGTTAATACAGTTTGCTTATATTTAAGTACACCATTTCCTCGACTATCAGATATAACCAAGATTCCCAGAAGTGCCTAATCGAGGAACAATTCCTAGAATTATCAAGCCAGCATCACAGTATCTGCTGCAAAACACACCCTAGGCATTTCAGTGCAACATCACTCCAGACTCTATTTGCCCTCAATTTATTCAAATCAGTTTAATCCCAAAGCTTCTACACAGCAGAAGTAGACTATGCTCTCTCGCGTGTGGTTAAACAATGATGCTACATCTGACTTTAGAGTAAAGACTTGTAGGTAAAGACTTTCTGTAAAGACTTGTATTTTTCGATATACCTGGCCTGCATTTGTCATCATATTCTTTTCATGTTAACATTTCTCTCAATATATAGCAGCGTTCATGCACAGCCAAGATCCCATAAAGCAGAGCTTGGCAGGAGCTGGGAGGTACTACAGGGCAGTCACAGCCATCTGCCAGCGCAACAGGCCATAAACAAAGAGGAAAAAAAATTACAAACCCAAAACACCACAAAAAAAACCAAAAACCAACCAACAAAACTAATAAAAAAATTAAAGGTCATTGACCTAGTTACTAATAACATGAAAAGAAAACAACTGGTAAAGATGACACCCAGAAAACCTTGCCAGTGCCAGTTCTTTGTCCTCCTGTAACTTGTCTTTCAGAGCAGACACTGGATTTTGATTTGTCAGCCTTACAGAGACTGGAAGCTGCCAGAGACCAGGCTGACATTCACCAGTGTCTCTGCTTGAATTATCTAAAGCTTTGCCTCCATAAACCCAAGTCTGTGAAATGTGATACTTCATATTTCCCATGATAAAATAGCTAATTCAAATGTACTCATGAGAATGGTCTGAAGACTTTCCTGAGGACATGGAATGGTTTGGAAAGTTAAAGAATTAGGCAAAAACCCCCAAATTTGACAGGAACAGTGGGAAAAGGTTAAGGGGGAAAAAGCAATTGGATTGTGTTTTTATAGCACCATTATTAGCTATCCCATGGTTATTACAAGATACAGCTAATTGTCTAGTCAGGTTGATGGCTTAAGTCAAAAGCTTCGTTTTTCATCCTTGTCATTGAACACTTGAAATTCTTCCAGCTCTTGAATCACAGGTGAATCTTCTATCTTCAAATA
>WUAM01000099.1:1316566-1337332 GCA_024336885.1 Actenoides hombroni | reverse complement strand
CAGGAATGATTTCTAATTGGAGAAAGTCACGCTTTCTGTAGTATAAGATCCTCAAGTGTGACTTGCAAAGTGAAAGCTTATGTTTGGGAGGTGCCACGAAGCTGCACATCAGCAGCTAAGGACTAACTTTTCATTTACTTGGACACCTGAAGATGGGAAGAGTTACTTAGTGTTGGTCTAGAGAAGCACAAGCCAAGTGAGAGACAGGAGCTCTTGATGGTTCCCCTAGTACCTAAACGAGTTAAATAGCCACTGACACTCCAAGACACCTACATATACCTGCCTGTGTAACTGTAGGCCTTTCCCACTCTGCTCTCTCCCCCTTCTCCCACCACAGTACCTCTGAGCTTCTATGTCCTCAAACCCTCAGGCAGGCCCCAGCTGACTTCCCACCTCCACAGGCAATAACAACTTGCACAAAGTGAGATGCTGCTGTTAATTAGCAGGTGGGCACCTGCCCTGTCCATGGCAGCTGGACAGGCTCCTGACAGCCTGGAGAGCAGTTCAGTTCAGCAGTGCCTATAAATAGGTAAAAAAACATTTACAACTTCTCTAAATAATTTGAGACTAGTAGAAGAAGCTTTAAGATAGCTAGACTTGTTTATCCCCCTTAGGCTACTCAAAAAACTAAATTTACACCTTTCTCGATGAAGGGCAGTGTTTGTGCTGCTCTTGTCCAGCAGGTTGAGCAGAAGCTACGCTGGGTGCTATTAGATCAGATTCCTGCAGTCTTTTCCCCTGCTCCTGAAGGACACCACTCACTATGTATACAAATACCTCTGTTTCAAAACACACCTATGTGAGCACATGACTTGCACTGGAGCAGTTTAAAGCACAGCTTTTATTGCATAATGACACAAATCTAGAACACACACACCTTTGATGTGCCTGTAAGCACCCTACCAGCATAACTGCTGCTAAAGCAACAATTCGCACTCCGCAGCAGCTAAAGGCTGCTGAGATGGAAGTGGTCTTTATCAACGCCTAAACAACAACAAACTATTGACGACAAGCTCTTTTTCAAAGCTTGATAGAAGGCTTGGTAAGCAGGTTTGCCCACGGAGAGCAGACATAAGTATGCCACATTTGCCTACCGTGCACCTCCAATTTCAACATGATCATTATCGCTGCTCAGCCGAGTGCGCAAGCTGACAGAGCGTGTACGAAGGGTTGCCACGTGTGCAGTCACAGAAAAAGGAACAGAGGGAGAAAATACAGAGGATTACAATGGGGAGCAAGATGGAGTGTGGCAAAGATAGAAGATTCAGAGGCAGAAATAAAAAAAAAGCACCGTACCCTTTGACTATAAATTGCCGAGGGCAAACTGGTAGTACTTGCACATTAGAGCCCACCATCCTGGCTTGCACACCTTTGTTCTCATTGCCATGATTCAAATCAGATTCACTTCCTGGAAGAGCTTCCAGGCCTCCAGTGCCAATCCCACCTCCTCCCCAGCAGTCCCTACCTGGGCAGAGAGCTGCAGATATAACAGGGATTGCCTTTTACACCAGAAGCATTAAAGACAGCCACAGAGCTTCAAGAGAGCGACAGCGCACAACGTGCTGGCAAAAAGAGTTTTTAAGAGATGGAAAGAGGTAAATATTGATTAAGGGTCACAACTGTTCTGGATTTTAGCCTTTCAGTTGTACATTGCTTTCTTGCTAAAAGCAGCAGCTGAGAAAGCCTAGGCAGAAAAGGGAGGAAAGAAGCCACATAAACATAGTTCTATAAAGGGAGAGAAGCAAATTCCATCATGACCAGGCTAGGGAGAGTGGTTTCATTATCAAAAAAGCAAGATATATGTTCTCCCACTAACCCAGACACTATAATAATAAAGAGGCACTATAAAACCACTGCAGCAAATTAAGGAGTTTGAAGAAATAAACAGGGCACAGGTTAATGCTATTTATATACACTTTTGGGAAGATGAGCAATTACAATTTGCATCTCAGCCCGTGCCCAGTATTTGCTATAACCTTAAATAATAATAAATTCAAACATAACAGATCACCGATGCTCCTACCTTCTACTTTCCATACACAGCAAAGGGCAGCATCTATTACAGCTCAGTTCTCCGGTGGCTGCTCGCACTGCAGTGCAGTTTTTCCAGCCACACCAGCACCAGACTGGCCTCAGATTTTACAGCAAGTGCCCGAGACAGGCACGAAAGCATTTTGCCTGCCAGGCAAGGGCAGCTCAACTTCTCTAGCTTCTTGAGAAGGGAAGCAAGAAAACACCCCCATCTACAACTACTAAAGTCTACACCCCCAAAAACTGAAATCAAAACGTTTACCAGATTACAAGAGTCCAGTTGTACAGACTCCTTAGAAAACCTGTTAGTGAGACACAGCCTAGAGCCAGGCAGCCTCAGCTCTCCTTTTATAAGCTCCAGCTGGCACCCCTCTTCTCCTAATGGGGTCTTGCGCAGAGCACTGCACCCATTTCAAAGACCAGCCTCCAAGGTGAGAGTTGCCCAGGTTCAAATAATGAAAATCAGGGATAATTAAACTGAAGTGAGTGGCAGCTGAAATGAATCAGCTCCAGGCTTTGGCCCTGCCTGTGCTTGGGCATCCCCGGCTCTCCGGCTGACTGGGGCCACGGCTTGGGAGCTCCCCTCAAGCTGCCCCTCTGAAAAAGGAGATGGGCACGTGTCTGCAAAGCTGCTATCACAAGGGGGAACCTCGTATGGCTTTGGGACTCTGATTTTTTTGCAGCTCTGCTGGTTTTAGGTCTGAGATCACAAAAGGGACTTTTAATCCACTTTCCAGTATGGCCGAAACCTGAGGCGAAGGGGAACTGTCCCAGGAAGGTGCTCTGAAACCTCTGGGCACAGGGTGAGACAGGCAGAGTTTTGATGGGGATTTGCCCACACCTTTTCTGTATAAAATAAAGAATCAAAAACACGAGGAGAGTTTTGCACTGCAAAATCAAGGTTTTACGGGAACATAAATTAGCTGTATATTTTTTAGCATCAAAAGCCCAGTTGTGCTGGGCAGTGCAAAACATAAAATCTTAGAAATAACTCCCCCTTTTGCTTGCTATGAAGTCGCTCGGTCCAGAGCCCTTTTGAAAAGCCCCACAGGCTTGTCAGCTGGAGCAACACCCCAGTCACCTCTGGATTCCCCAGAACAGACTTTTCACCCCCTCACTCAGCACTCTGCAGCAACCTGCTGGTTTAGATATTTCCCATTCACTGCTTAAGCCACTCCTTTCTTGAAACCCTTCCTTGCCCTGCCCAGATACCTGCAAGATATGTAATTATCATTCCGAGTGGACTCATCAGTGTGTTTGTTAGCAGCCTTTCCATGCAAATAGAACAGGGTTGGTTTGCTTTCTAGCAAGCTCATGTTTATACCAGAGATTTCTTTCTAAATTCTTTCACTGAGATTTTTTACCGTGAAGTAATTCAGGAGACATTTATCCATTTCATTCATCTTCACTGACAGCCCACCTGCTTACTTCTGTGATAATCATGAACGTGGCAAAAAGCTACGTTCATAAAATCTAGTCCCATTTGCCCAGGATGACTGGCAGGCTCCCTCTCAACCAGTTGAAGCTTGTGACCTTGATCCTGTGCATTTGCCAACACAGAACCACTTAGACATGATGTAATCATTTCACTTCCACCAGTTCTGCTTCTGTACTATAGCACCTATACATTTAAAGTAATATTGCCACAAGACACAGAGCTGCACCTAAGGAACTTACAAACACAAATGTTTGCTAGAGGATATAACTCAAATTCTGCCTCTAGGCAGCTTGCTATCAAGACAATTTTTATCTATAAAAATGATATGTGGTTCCTATACACTTGGGGAAGATTAAAAAAAAAAAAAAAGAAAGCCAAATTCCCCATGAAGATCCTTGATGAGCGAGATAAACACTGTTGACTACCATCATAAAATTTATCTATTGCATTTTATTGGAGATGCTGTGGTTACAAGACAACAGAGACACTCTCAGATGCACGCATGTTACACATATGCAGATAGCTTCACTGCTTGTGTTATATTTTGCAATTTACGTTGTGAAAGACAATAATAAACTGACCTCGTGTGCAGCTACGTGAATAAATTTTTTGTTTTTTCAACAAAGCACAATATTGATGCCCAGAGAGCAAGAACATGCTGGCCAGAAAGATGCCTGTCTGTAATATTGCCAAGCAAAGCTGCACTTACAAAATACCTAGTGTTTTCGGTAAGAGCTAAATGGAAAGTAGGCTGGGCTGTACTGCTGTTTACTCATATTTCTGTTGCAGGAAAAGCTTGGATTCTTTAGTTTCTGATAAGAAAATGAGAGGAGGGATGGGATAAGTTCGGCCACCTGAAGACAGTTATTAAGGTTTGCAGAGGTAAATCAAAGATACAAGAAATGCTCTTCTATGTAAAGAGTGCCAGAGCAAATTAAAAGAGATATTGACAAGAATAACCAACACAGTAGAAATGAAGACTATCTGTACCATAAGAGAGGTTATATGAAATCAGGCTCAGTATCAAGAGTACATTATTCATATTTCTGCAGGTAGCTATCGTGTTCAGATCTTATTAAAATACAGCATTTCAGACTGCATTCTCAGTCAGACTCAAAAGGAGGCAAGGGGCACCAGAGGAAGATAGGTGATTTGCAAAAAAAAGCATTTTTACTATATCACTGAAGATAGTAGCCCTATATTTAGGAAACATTTTGCTGTGGTGCTCTTTCAGAAGTGCCTCTCGTGCCCTGGAAGAAGTCACTAGTTAGCGTGTCAGGCAATATGATCCAAATCTGGTCCCATCCCTGTTGCTAGCGGGGATGGATGCCCAGTGCCAGGGGCTGGGGCTGCCCCTGGGTGCCCCTGGCTTGCTGGGCTCCCTGGAGGGGCTGGTGGGATGGCTGTGGCTTCAAGGGTGCCCTTGCCATCCCCTGACACTGAGCAGTGCATTCAGAAATAGCCAGCTGATTTGGGTTTATGATAGTGGTGAGAATGCCTACATTTCCGTTCCCAAAATGCAAAGGTAAAAGCAACAAGTTTAGTGACAGTGATGGCTTCAAAGCACAGTGCAATTTCATCTGCCACGTTGAAGGGGAAAAGAAGAATGAAGAAACAGAAAGAGTAGGGAAACAGCAGTGTGTTACAGGGCAGCCTAGAGAATAAAATGAGGCTTGAATATCCTTTAAACATACAGCCTCACAACTTTTCAAGCAGAAATTCTGAAAAGATGTATTATGAATTGATTTGTTTTGTTTAATTTTCTGGTCTTTTGATAACTAAAAGATCCAACTAATCTGTTTTTTTTCCTTATCTACGAAAATCCAGAACCTCACTTCAATTTATTTTTTTTGGTCATCCACATTGAGTCTGCAACAGTAAATTACTTATCACACAACAAAAATCCCCATATACTTTATGATGAAACCTGTGCCAGCCGTGCCATGCTTGGTATGTGTCCATAAAAGCCTTCAGCCAGTTTGACAAGGAATGGCTATAGCCGACTTTGAAGGACTGGTAGTAAAGAGGGGTGGAGGAATCAATTCTTCATTGCACAGTAAGTAGGAAAATAGAAGTACTGAGCTGGGTTTCAACTACTTCTGCTGCTATGGATTGACTGCATACTGTAATACAATTATCTACAAGCAGGAATTCAGCATGCTGATAAAAAAAAATGGCAGCAGAGGGCTGAATAAGACACCTCTAGTGACGAAGGACAGAGGAATAAACTTTATAAGGATTTCATTCTGTGATAGGGTAGATAAACAAATTACAGGTAAAATAAACCTACATACATCCATGTTGAGAGAATCTGACTGACTATGTGTCTGGATGTTGTGTGCATAAGAATCTCTAACCAAATACTAAATTCTAATTGACTTTCACAAGTCAATTCACACTGGATTTCACAAAGGCAGTTGTCAATGCTCTATAGTTGAACAGCTTATTGAATTAGGAGAAAGTCACTGACTATTCTGAGCAGACTGAATTCTACAAGTTCTGGTGAAACAGCTCAAAATCCCACCCAATATGACTTAGAAGGCAAAGGATTTATGAAAATTCCATTGTAATTAGGAGCACATTGTTCTGATTTTACTGCCATTGTTCTGTGAAATTAGGATGACTTTTATAAATGAAGAACAAATGAATTTTTGTTTATTGAACATAAGGAATGAGTTTTTCTTTACAAAGGGACTCACGGATTAAGCACCGTTTATATATATTTCAGAAAGCTGTGGGAGAGCTGTGGAGAGGTCTGTTTAAATTACCCTAAGTGATGTATAAATCACCTCAAAATTGTTTAAATCACCTCCAGCTCATAAAATAGAAAACTCTTTTTATGAGAAGAAGCTAACTATGAATTTTCATACTTGGAATATTCTGATGCTTTGGATAATACATTAACATTTGAATGCTTATCTTCCACTTGGGACCCAGCTCCCCTACTAGTGTGAGGGGATACTGGGGTTTGACATCCATCTCAGCAGCTTGCTTTACACGGTGGCTGGTTCCAAACACTTGAAAGAACATCAGCCGTGACGGTCACTTCTTCATCTTCCTGTCTGCAAAGGTAATGTTTTTTTAAACAAACTGTATAGGCTTGAGATAAAAATCAAGAATATATGGTTACAGAAGGTATCAAAATGGCTCAGTGAAAGGTAAATAGCCTGTGATAGAGTGGAAGTCAACCTAGGTGCTACAACAGTACCTTTTTGCTATGGAAGCATGAGTCTGTTGTTACTCAGAAAAGATCTACTTCATTGTCAGCGAAGGAGGAGATTCCACAGAGAAAAAAAGAGTTTATAACAGTGTGAACCAGCACCATTCATTTTGCAAGTCAGCTCAGCCTTCATTTTTCTCAGTTTCATTTTGGATGCTCTCATTTGTATTTCTTTTCACTAACTCATCTGCAAAATGTGGAGATTCTGTATAGTTTACATCAACTAATCCTCCAGGCTTGGGAATACTGCAGAAAACAACCCACATCACAGACCCCTTTATCCTTTTGTGATATACATCTTTAATATGCATTCTTATGGCATACAATAAGCCATACTTCAGTGTAGTCATGCATACAGATCAGATGCCATCAGTCACTGAAAAGTGGGCCTGTGGGTATTTAAGGCTGAGAGGGTGGGTGTTTTATTTATGACATGAATATGACAGTTCTTTTAATGTAGTAGCTGAATGTAGTGAATGCTGTTCCACCACTAGCAACAATATACATTTGTTTAATGCAGTCAAAGGTAAAAAGATACATTTTCAATGCTATTTGTTTTTAAAAATAATCCTACGTATTCTACTGAGTAATGTGATGGATACTGAAAGCCATGATGACTTTTTCAATTGTTTTTTAATGCCTAGTAGCATGGCTAACATAGTTGATTTTTTTCACCATGTAAGAAATTTCACTCTATTTTTCGCTTTCCACTTTCATTCAATTTGTTTTCATCAGGTACCAGCTTGCTGTCCAGCAAGCCAATCTCATTCCATATTGATTTGTGGTGAGACAAAAGGACAGAAGAAAAGGAAAAATGTAGCCAAAAAACCCAAGAAGCCCTTGACCCCTATTCCTTCCCTTCTGTGGCAGCCTGGCTTAGCTGAAAAATAAGTGTTGTGATACACGTGGAAGGAATTGCTCTGATATAACTGGTATAAATTTATTTCTAGCCCCCCTCAGTATGATACTTGCTCACTAGATTGGGCTAGTTAACATTGTGTGACAGCAGTTATGATTCAGCAGAAAATACTTTCCAGCAAACACTTGAAAACCCCACGTCATCAATAGCTGGGGGAGAACAAACTCCTGTTTCCTTGCCCCTCCTCTCTGGAGTCTCTCATTACTCAAACATTCACACCCTGCTTATATTCAGAATGGTTTCAGCCTGTGCTCTGCCTATATATGTGCTGTTAGCACAATGCTCTCACTCTACTAAGGATGAGTGATTTTCAACGCTGCTGCAGTTGAAGCACTCTTCAAAATAAAGGTTCTGATCACATGAGCTACTGAAATGCTCAGATTGTCACAGCTCTTGAGGGCAGCTGTGTTATAACATGTCAGAAACACGTTTAACACGCTTGAGGGCTCGCAACAAGCACCATTCGGAATCGATCTAAGTATGTAATGTGATAACAGTTCACTATATTATAAGAACTAGAATTACTAGATACGCTCGTTATAATTGCAAGTAACTTATGCACAAAGATTCTAATGTGGAGAGAAATTGAAGCAATGCTCTTGTGGATGGTACACTTTGGCAAACAATCATTTAGCAGAAAGACACATTATGAGCAGTCAGCTCTTTTCTTCTTCTGATGAATGTGCTTATGTCTGTCTTATCTTGAAATGTTGTCCATCAAAACAGGTTTCCAGACAGAATTTCCTAAGGTGGTGATCTATAAATCAGATACAGAGTTGCACAAGATCACTCTGACTCAGCTCTCAATCTGACCTAAAAGTATTTGTTCTCATATGGAACCCAATTACAGTGCAGCAGTAAAACAACTGAAACTGCTGAGAAACACTGGTGCCATTCTTGCCAGGGGGATGCTGCTGAACATCCCCAAAAAACGTCTGACCAGAAACTAGGGACTATAAGCAAATAGGAAACTGATAGTCTTTTTTTACTCAAAGGGATCAAAATACCCTCCTGGCAAGCTTGATATACTCTGTCTTGATTGTTAAAGATCAAGGTAGATTTGTCATCTTTTTCTCACATGGAAGCATGACTGCTATTATAAGCTCTGACATACTAAAAGCATGAAAGGTACTAAGACATTTTGTATAAAGCTGCTTCAGCATGTTATAATCTGAAACTTGAGTTTACTCTGCTTTTTGATTTTATTGCCCAATTAACCAAGTCTTCAAATATGAAGCAAATACATACAACAAACTTTCCTTATTTGATAAGAGGCTGTCAATGGAAAACAGAAAGTTTGATGGCTCCTGTACTGCTTCTTCTCCCGTTGCATACATGGTAGAAAATGTTATGTCATTGAACTAGAAATCTTCACTGTAACAAAAATGAAAAATGTTTTTAAAGTAAAATTTTAAATTTCTGACTTATCACCTGGAAATACAGAGCTGTTTTGGGTTTGGTTGGGTTTTTTTGTTTTAATATATGTGCTTTCTGTTTATTTTTACTCTTCATAGAAAGACAGACTAGAAAGGTGAAGGATGAGAGTGGGGACATCATTGGAAATCCTTTGCATTATCTATGTAATCTCATATTCATTATGCACAAACACTTCAGCAATCCATCAACTCTGAAAGATCTGCAAACATTTAAAAGATGACAGCTTTAATTCCAAAGCCATAAATTCCATAATATGTTCCTGAATGCAGCTCATGTGCATAAGATATCAAGAAAATAGGTGTCATGGTTTGTTTGATTGAGGGTTTTTTGCGTGGGTTTTTCTTTGTTTGTTTGTAGTTGCTTTGTTTTGTTTTTTATATATATAAATTTAAAAAAATCACATTATATTATTCATAGGCCAGCAAAATGTTTACTTGGGGAAGAGTAGCTGTTCTGTTTTTTTCCTCCGAGGATAGCTGAGAATGACAATAGCAAGAAATAAATTGAAGTTATTCAAACTCTAGAGAGTACCCTTTCCTTTTTCTATCGTCTCCCCTTTGGTCCAGGTTTGGTATAGCAGCTGGCAGAGAACGTTGCTTATTGTTAGTGACATGGAACATTAGTTTCACAGTCCTGGTACATAAACATGTTAAACCTACCAATCTTCCTATGTCAAGAAGCAGGTATCTTAAAATATATGGACCTGCCAGGAAAAAGAAATTAACCATCCTTCTATAGTTTTCCACCCTCATTATCTTTATTTTGCAGGAGCAAAGCCCAAACACCTCTATCATTGAAAAGTACCTCTGCACAAAATATGTGATGTTCTGACTCATGAAATTGGAATAAACAGAGTGCCTTTCAGATAAACTATCCTAGTTTATCAGTACAAAGAAAATAATTTTTTTAGATGCACATTACACCTTCTGGAATTCTCAGACCACCATCTGTTTTTAAGCAAACAATTGCAATTCATAAAGCAATATACCTACAGTGATTTACAGAGAACGGTTCAGACCTTTATCCCCAAGTATGATGATAGAAAATTACATATTTTCTAAATCAATGCTTCCCGGAGATTCAGAATCAATGCAGATGTCCTTTTTCTTTCTTTAGTATTATATCTATTCCTAAATTGGATTAGATGAAATAATATTAGATTGATAGATAATACAACACATGTCTTTTATCTCAATTTGACTAAACGACATTTACAATGCTCCTAAAGCAATGCTTTTTCATTTGAATCTTCATCTACAAAGCCTGGGATTCAACTGAATTTCTAGTTCCTCTTTGTCCTGATACCATCATTGATTACATTTATTTGGACATATGAAAATGGAAGAAGGTGACATGGAATTCATCAAGATCAAAACCAGGGAGAGAACTGGGGAATAACAAGTAGAGGATGTCCATTGGTCCTTTCTCCCCTCGATACATAAAAAGGAAAAAGCTCTGATACACAGAAAGTAAGGGAAGGCTCTTTAATGACAACTGATTTCTAATGAATCAGGATGGTATCAACATTTCATCAGGTGCTTGAGCCTTCATAGTATAAATCTGATACTCCTCGTGTAATGATAAGCTTCACTGTAAAAACAGTCCACACTGGTAATGTAAACCCAAACAATGCTTTTTTTTGACACAGTGCCTTGAAGTAATTCAGAAGATCATCTACCTCAGTTCTTCCATTAGCAATGAGTGCCTCTGAGGCATGATCTGATCATGGAGATTTTTGTATTATATACAATGGAAGAAATAATCCAACTAAATACAGAGGGCTTGGGTTTATTCTGCAGTAGTGCTAGTAGTTGGCATATTATGTTATCCTTCTTACTATTATCCTTTAAGGTGCCAATTCTGAAAGACAATATTTGGAGATGAGGTTCAGAATCAAAAACATTGATCTAAAAGTATCGTGAATTTAATTCTTTGAACTTGCATATCAGTTCTGGTAAGTAAAGAATAACATTGTCACCTACAACCCCGCGAGAATGGTTATATAGAAATGCTTGTAATATTTCAGATGTTACACAGATCTTTTCCCGGTTCTAAATCTGAAAATGATTAGATTTCAGGGAAAGGAAATGATGTGATAAGGTGAGTTAAGAACCAGTTTCATTTATGGCGTAGTTAAGTTGAGATGTCAGGATTTATGAATGCTTTTGGAAAAGTCTGAAAAGTTTTCGTAGAAACAAAAGAATACTGGTGTGCTTTTGAAGTTCAGGCCCCTGTCAATTCTTCAATTCTCTCTTTTAATGGAATATTCCAGCCTTTCATTCTTATGACAACTGCCACCAAAATAAAAATCAGTTCTTTAGGACCAGGCATTTTTTGGCATGGTTGTGACTATAGAGAAAAAAAATTAAAAAAAAAATCACATTCTTCACAGGTTGCCAGTATCATTTAAAGAAGGAAGGGCAAAATCATGGGAGGTAAAAAAAGTCTGTGAGTTGCTTCCCTACGGCTCTTTGCAGTGGAGGTCTAACAAGCCTAAGATGAAGTGGTTTGGAGAATTAGAATTATGCCATGGCCAGAAATATGTTGGTCAGATATACCTATTACTAACCCACGTGCAAACAGATTTACATCCTATCTCTGGATTTCCTTGTGAACCTCTTTAAACTGTAAAGCTAGCCCTGCAATGACTTGGAGAAACTGTCACAGGTAGCTCCAAGTTAGATCCAGAGTTGTGGCTAAGAGGTCAAGGCAGCAGAAGTGACACTTAATTAGGTGTGCCTTCTTCATAAATTAGCAAAGCCTGCATCCTCTAACAAATCTTTTTATATCCCTTGTTATCAGCAGGCTTTGGGATATCCCAGTCATTGCTTTCTCTCCTGCAGGTAGAATTTCTTCCACAAAGAAGAGGGGAAATTGTAAAGTGCTGTTATTTCTCTACATTATCTCAATACTAACCTACAAAAGAGAATGTACTAGTAACTGGCTTAAAAGATTATTTAAAAGATAATTTTAAAAGATCTTTACGATATTTGCAGCATATGCAGCATAATGTAATAGCAGATCTAATCTAAACCAGATTCAATCTAAACCAGACGATAATTGTGATCTTACAGTCAGGGTAAAAACACTACAAGAACAGATGTTCTAAGGATGGAACAGACTTTTGATTCTGGTGTGATCTGGAAAAGGGTAAAGGTACGAAACTAAAGGACAATTGGAGAAGTTTAGGAAGGAAAGCAGGGAAAAAAATCACTGATTATTGAGGAACCTTTGAAGCAATGATTAGCAAGAATTCAAGTAATGATTTGTTCATTTCTAAACTGATACCAACAACTGCTAAAATGGTTCTCAACATGTAGTCTTCAACTGTATTTTACTACTGGCATATTTATATCAGCCAAAAAAACAGATTCATGTGAGACAGGGCAGGAAAGAGAATCTTTCCCCAGGTGAATAGTCCAACACTCTTATTGTAAGTGTTTAAAGCTGAAAGGTAAAGGGTAGCTAAGGTTACTTAAGAAACCTGCTGTCTTTTTCCCAACAGGGTATCATTCAAACTTGGCAACACAGAGCATCAGCTTCTGATTCAAATCTTTTGTGGCATGGCATTTGCTCAAAACTTGACGGACTTGAGAATCCTAACAAAATAAGCTTAACTTTATAAACTAAAAATGGAAGGACTCATAACTTTAAAAATAAAATGTTCTGATGCACACACCTACTACAGTTACATTACTTTAAGCAGTTTAACAGACTGATTTGGACATTTAGAGTCTATTTTTTAATCATTAATATTGAAGTACTCTTAAAAAAAATAGACACGCATTCATTTCTGTGTTGAGTTCCTGACAGTTGGGAGACTCTCTGAGCTGCATTTCATATTTGTCAATAAGATACTATACACAAACTGGGAGTGCTAAAAAATATCTTAAACGTGTTTTTTACAAGCACTAGTCTGAGAAATAAAGCAAATACCCAGATTTCAAAGCAAGCGTGGACTCAAGATATTAAGGAAAAAAAAAAACCCAAACAACAAACATTATTTCATCTGACTTTCACCATTATGTTTGTATTTACCACAACAGTATTGGTCCAGTGTGGCATAATGTATATCATTCTGAGAGGATGACATAATAGGTGTAAATCAGCAAAGCTTCTCCAATTTCAATGTATAATCTTTGAAGAAGAATCAGGGGAAAATCAGTTACAGACCAACTCTCCAAAGATACTCAGGGGATAAAGATATAAATAAGAAATCGCCTGGATTTGAACTACAGAAGATGGAAGCCTCACAAATTGTTGGCTTTTTTTAAGTCAGACATATTGAACAGAGTTCATGAAATGCTACAGTGTCCCAAAGAGAAGGCTGGCCATGCATAAAAGAATTTCTGTAATGGCATAAGATGACTTAAAAAAACCCCAACAACTATGCTTCTATGGTTTAGAGTTAAATGAGCATTTCCAGGGTGAAATTCAGAACAGGACATTATACAATGATTAAAGACACCTAAATTCTCTCTTTGCTTATCTCCTGTGGAAACTCTACAGGTTCATAAGGAATTAAATTTCAGGCAATGCCAGTAGAGCTGGGTGAAGTCTCCATCGGGGTCTTCAGTGGAGAGTGATTATATCACTAACCCATTTTTGTAAAAAGATTTAAATCATTATTTGGGGGTATTCTTGAAAACACATTGTGAATTCTAGTTTTCAGTAGTTGTTTTACTCATTAGTTTTAAATTCTCAAAACAAAAGACTTCTAAGCCTTCAATAAAAATAGCTAAAATTTTGAATTGTAATTTTTCTCCCCCCTTTTTTTTTTCTAATTTTTATTAAGTTGTAATTGAATACCTCATTTCTTGCTGGAGCCATTCAAATGCTGTGGAATAAGACAGTTAAATCAGAGCTCCTTCTACTTGCTCCTATCACACAGTTCTGTTGATGCAGCAGCCTGGCTATTTCTGCCTCCTCAGTAGTCCTTAGGCTATTCTTTCTCCCTCTTGGTAAACTACAGAGCTGTAGAAGCCCCAGATTACGGCCAGTGCACATAGCAATGCACTCTACTTCTTCCCTCAACAAAGTATACATGCTTTACCATAGAGCTGAAATTTTTCTGTTTCCTAGTGTCTTTTAATTAAAGGAAAACCTATGAAGTTACATAGGTTATTTTGGTAATCATTTATTTTATGCGACATTTATTCTCTCTAGTACTTGCAAATCATGCCAAGGTTTTCAGAGCAAGAAAAGCATGCTGGTTCCAGCTCTAGGATATCTTTTCATAAAGAGCAGAAGCAGTTAGCAGTAAACAGCATTACAATACTAACTACCTTTAAAGAAAACATCTTTCAAAGATTCTAAAAGTAAATTTGATTGAGGGCATTTGTGAAAGTGCTAAACAAATTAGAGGAACTTAATAGAAAATTTAAAGCACTTTAAAAGGAAGAAAACACATTTTTCCCCTTGTACAGTAATCTTGAAAAACCTCTTAAATAAATAATGCTATGACATTTGATATAATTAGGTTCAAAACCTATCATGAAATGCCATCCATTTAAGGGTTTCTATTTAACAAACTATCAGGGCTTTGGATGAGAGGAAAAAAAGAATCCTGATGAACAATTAAACAAATGTCATCTCTTTACTCAATTCACTTTTATTTATTTAGAGAAGAAAACATTAATAGAAATCCAGATACATTAGGACATTATGATAACTCTAGTACATTAATAATGCAAATAGCACAAGAAGGTTAATTACTTCTCAGATGAGTAGTTATTGTATAAGGTTCTTCCTTTGCAAACTGCAGCAACTCATTCAAAGACAAAACAATTATTTTTTATTCTTCTGCCTGCAGCTAATATCGAAACAGACACAAGCATTCTGACCTGTTGGGTTGAAAATAATTAACAGTCGACTATCATAGGCTGAAGTCCAGCATTCAGAGATCAGGAATATATTATCAGTGAAAAAACTCTAGCCAAATGCAGCATAAAAATCAGACTATTTCTGTACAAAAGGGTTGTGTGACTGCTAAAACGTACCATTCCCCAAAAGGCCAAAATGTAAGCATCATATTTGACTTTTTAGATGATCATGCTGCTCTTGCAGACAATTAAACCACAACAACTGCTCTCTTGTTTTGGCACTAATGCATTCTCCCAGTTGTTTTAACATTGTATGAGATCCAACATATGAAGCCAGCTGTCTAGGTCACATTCACATAATTATCTGAGTTGACTTTTCTGGTTTAAACTGAAGCACAATTGCTTGAGAACTGGGGTTTCAACATCTCTAGTATTTTGTTAATTACTCACAATACGAAAAAAGTTTCCAAGTGCCCTGCCACAGAGCAACAGTTGAGTTCTGTTGCATCAAGATCAGCATTTCAGCAGCTGTCACACAGATAAGAGTCACATGGTGATGGGATAAAATCTCAAATGACAGCTTTTATTTACAATCCCATGTATGACTAAACATTTATTAGTACCCACTGTGGGAGTGGTCTGCAGGCCTTAATTACACCCAGTGCATACATGATTTCCGTCTGTACCACGACAACAAAAAACATATCCAGACCTCTCCATCTAGGTAAGAACAGCCTTGGATAAAGAGTTAGAAGACATCATCCTTGGAAGTGGAAAGTCACATATTTCTAAAATGTGCTCAAAATTTACTGGTTGGGTCTGAGCTAAAAGGTCAGCCTCTCATTCCTCAAATACTTTCTTTACTTACTGTTATCCTTAGTCCTCTGACTGCACTAATCCTATGATTAGGGAATGCCAGTACAGTTTCTCATTGCTTTTTTGATTTTAAAATGTGCTTTATGTATCAGCAGCCCCTATGTCAAATAAACACATACATCACCTTGAAGCAGCTCTTCTGACAGACAGTGCATATATCCGTGCACGGTCTTATGTCCCTATAAGAATTACCATTCTTGACATATAATAATTAACCTTTTAATATACCCTTATCATGAAATTCAGACACCCTTGAACAGGGTAACTTGACAAGTGCAAGCAGCACACTGAAGTTTATTGCAATACTCCAGTGCTTTTTTTCCACTTAGGTCTGCAGCTTGCTGTTTTCCACCCTTGCTCCTACCCAGCTACAGCAGGAAAACATCGTGTCACCCTGATCCCAGCACTGTCATCCAACTGACAACACATCAACTTGTGTCCTCTGAAAATGCATACCTGGTTGTTTTGACTCACTACAAAATATCCTAAAAATCCATAGACACAGAATCAGCCCAGTGCTCAACCACACAGAAGAATAACCATAGTCTGTGAGAACACCTTCTGGGAGAGAATAAAAAGGGGGAAAGGAGGGGAGGGAAGGGATGTGATAAGGGATGTGAAATTACAAGTATCTCCCATAACTATCTGATGGTTTTCAGCTACCAAATTGGTTTTATCCTTAGACAGAATACCAGTGAGGAGGAGGAGTCATCTCAGAAAGCTAGAAAATACACCTATTTTTTTCTTCTTGCAGGTCTTAGTTCTGAGGAAAAAAAAACCCATCTAAAGCCTGCTTGTTGTCCCCAATGGATCAGATTTTTATAGTAGAAGAAACCGATCCTTTCTGAATGTCCTCAAAGAACACTCTTAGGAGAGCCACGTGAAACATCAGATTCACTTCTTCAATCACAAATGCCTGGATATACATAGCATTTGGCCAGAATTTCCATGTACCCTAGCACTAGCTCTAAGCTTGTCACCAACCTCCAGCAGAACCACCAGCACATGCACTTTCAGGTTCTCAAATCCTATTGATCCACACCAAAGCAGGAGTTGCAGGAAATATTCTGCAACGATGAAAGTGTCTAGGCCCTGTCAATGATGTACAGCACACCAAAGATCCTACCAGCAGACATGCATGTTTTTGAGCAGTTCTACTTCCCATGTACTAGAAATTCCTCAGGTAGTAAACTTAATAGTCTTAATTCCAAATGTCACCTTTGTTGAGGTTGATGGCATTCAAGATTCCAAAGCTATGTTGCCTTGAGCTCCTTGCTGGCACAAAACATCAGCTTCTAGAGCCTGCTGACATTGGCTTCTGTAAGCCTGTCATCTGCACCTCAATCACCGAGGCACACAGGGAGAGGACTGCAACCACCTCAGACACTAATCCATTGAGCTTAATGACACTCTATGTCTGAACAAATGAAATTGTTCATTAGGCACTTGATTAAAATACAATATTTTGTATGAACTTCAATATCTAATGTCTGTTTTCCTATTTTTGATATTAAGATACAAGAGAAGAAACACAATTGTGATTGATTCATGTCCCTTCATTAAAACTTTGCTTTTTAAAAAAAATACATTGTTTTCCCCTCTCACATTAAAATATTTGGATTCTTACCTTACCTTATTAGGAAGCATGTCTCTGTTTTAATCAAAGTTTACAGAAATTATCAAAGAATGGACTAGAATAGGATGATGTTCTTTCTCCACTACAAACATAGTGAGGAAATTGCTGTGATTGGACACTTACCTTAGAACAACATAAAAGTACTAACAGGTTAATTTAATTCAAACTCTCACAGTGACTTAAGGCATTTCAGAGTTATCACAGAAATTCAAGAAGCAATATATAATGTGTTATATCATTAAAGACTAAATTTGAATATATTTTGCATCAGGAGGAAAGGTGTTAAATAAATGTGGGGGATTTATTATTATTACTGGAATATTTATAGGCTAATATGTCAAAAATGCAAGTCTTACGAGATAGCAAACTAATAAATATTTTTATACATTTATAGTGTCATTAAAAAAATGGATCTACCTGCAGAGTTAGTTGCTATCCACGTGAGTGTGAAAGGCAGAAACAGAGCTCTGAAGATTTGGCTCCGTAGTACAATGACAATTTCACTCCTGGTCTTTGAAATTCTTTCTTCAAGTAAACGTCTTGGAAATGAAGCAAGCTGGAATTTGTCCTAAGATCTGGAAACCAAGAGAAAGATTTAATTCTTAGACAAATAATTATAAGCAGTGAGGCATTCCTCCAAATTCATTTTGAAGTACCACAAATAGTATAATTCATAGTATCAAATCAGAATAAACCATTTTATGGCAGTATTCTATAGCTTTGCTATATGTAATAATAGTATTTATGTTAACCTACAAATATACTTAAAATACATAGTATAATATACAGTATGTGCATGAAATCTGTATTAGAAATACTAAAGTAGTAGTGTTACTATGGACAGATTACATTTTTTAGATATATGTATATACACACACTTACTTAGAATACTTCAACTTAACTTTAAAGTCTCCCTGTCAGTCTCCAGTAAAGAAGTTGCATGAAAGTAATGACAGAGCAGCAACCAAAGGAAAGTCTACAAAACATCCCCCCCCTCAAATACTGCATGGATCAGAGCACAGCAACAGCAGAGCCTGAGGAATTATTAGAAGTGAAAGAAGTCTGAAATATTTTGAGGAACAGCTTGCTGAATTCATAAAAGGCAAGTCAAGAGCCCAGCAACACAGCCACGTTGACTGAACAAGGCCCTCCCCAGCAAGATGCAGGATGTGAGCAGGGCAGGGGATGGGGAGGGCAAGTGGGTGTCCAGTTAGCACCTGCAAGTCTGTAGTAAGGGGGCGGATCTGCGGTGAAGCTGGGAAGTTGTCAGGTCAGGATCAGGGGATAGAAGGTACAAGGACAACTGCAATGCAGGTGTGGTGAAGAGACTGGACTGTGAGGTTTAAGCAAAGGATTTATTTGACCTTGGAGGTTTCATTGTAAGGCCCAAGCAAACCCCGTATTTGAAATCTAACACGGCACTAACGCAGGGTTTTATGGATCCGATGGAAGGATGCACTATGATTACAACTGAAAAGTAAGAATACACCACAACAAACCAGAAAGCATGCTAAATATTGCACATGTGTTAGTGAATCACCTGCATTTGCAAACTTACAGCGTGATAAATATTCACTTTACCGCTCCAGGTAAGGGCTCTCAATCTTAGCAAAGTCAGCTTGGCCGATGTCCTGACCAAGGGGGAAGGGTCTCCATCAGGTGAGCGTTGGAAAGGCAACTCCCAGCTCCTAAAACTTAAGACTTTTATCCCCTGGTTTCCACAACTGTTTATACAGTTTGAATACATAAGGTTGTGGTAAAACTTATACTTGCTTGGATTACACCATCCGGATACAAAAAAGTCATGAGCTGAAACCACCACGGAAGCCCTCCAGGCTCTCTTTTGCTTCCTTTCTCAGGAGGCTGAATAGTGGTTTGAACTGAGACTCGGGGCATACCATTTGTTGAGGAATTTCAAGGCTCAGCTCAGGTTTTGTTTCTTTGTGTGCTGTTTGGCCTGAGCCTGATGGACAACTCAGGGCTGCAGCACCTCCACAGCTCCCCGTCAGTCTTCTCTGCATAGACAGGAGCAGAGATAGGCAAAGCCAGGCTGAGTTGGCAGTGCACACACCCACACCCAGCACCCTCCACGAGTCACCTGCATGCACTAGATGTTACTGAAACCCGCTTATGAACTGTGAGTCAGAAAATCCACACAGCAGGTGGAAAACAAAGGTGAGAGCCTAAGCTTACAGACAAGTGGGGAGCAGAGGAGGCACTGGCCTCCACTAAGCCATCTCACCACCACACTTCTGCACCCTATCCGAGCTGGCCTTGACCCCTGGCAGGTAACCCCCCAGCTGTGGCTAAACATGCTCGTGGTCCTGGGAGAGACTGATAGACACTAGAAGTGTAAAACAACTAAAGAAGGAAACAACCAAAGGCCAGTTCAGGAGAATTAAATGAATTATTTGCAGTGTTTTCTGTAAAGAGGCAATTGGGTAGGTTCCCACACTGGAGACAGTCTTCAGAGGAGACAAAACTGTTGAAAGGTCAACAGGAGATACTCCAAAGCAAATCAATAATTTGAACAGTAACCAATAGCCAGGATCAGGTGGTATCAATACAGCAGCTCGACTCTGGATCTCTTCCCAAATGTTTAAAATCCACTTTAGTCTGAAAACATCTGGAAATTGTGAAACTGGTCTAACAAAAAGGTTCCAGCATGGATCCATATGCCTACAGATTCAGAGAAGTCTTATTTAACTATCAGACCGTCAGATAAAAGACCCTACCATGAGAACAGAGGAATTCAGTCCAGACTCGTACTGAGTGGTAAAACAGTGTGTATTACTTTCTTCCCTCTTCTCTAAGTCAGTACTTGCAATTTTTGAAGGAGCCCGCTAAGTTAAGAACAAAGGTAATTCAGTCATCAGCTTCTGTATTTCTGGCAAGATCCCTCCTTACAGACAACAGCAGAAAGAATCCTCTAGCAAAATAATTGGTAGTAAAAAACAGCAACAGGCCACCAATGTTCACAATGAAGAAAGGTTGCCAGGAGGGTATAAAAAGATCAAATGCAGATGTTATCTCACAGTATCTAACAACATCTTCAGGATCTAACTCAAAGGAAATGGTTGAGTTGCCAGCTTAAGGCAATAAACATTTTTTCATTTAACAAATACCAGAATTTGGTCCTGTGAAGGACCAAAGTACAAAGGGATTTCAAAAGAGAAGAGACAAGAGGATAGGCCTCTCTAACCACAGTAAATATATTTACTACGTGATTTCACCAGTTCACTAGCAGCTACTACAGCTCTCTCAGTGATAAAGAACTGGCTTGATGGCTGCTCCCAAAGAGTGGTTGTCCATGGGTCGGTATCCAAGTGGAGACCAGTGACAAGTGGAGTCCCTCAAGGATCAGTACTGGGACCAGTCTTGTTGAAC
>WUAM01000099.1:1280880-1304368 GCA_024336885.1 Actenoides hombroni | reverse complement strand
TATTTGTTGCAAATTAAAATAATAAATATTTATAATATTTGTTTTATTTTATGCTCGCTTGATTATCAATTTCAGTTTATTTTTCTTTTTGTCGTCAGAGGTTGTTCCTCTCTCATTTCTGCTTGGAGGATTGGAGAAATGGAAGCAGAAAGAACCCAAGTATGAGACAGATGAGTGAATTAGGCAGAATAATTTGTCAAAACACAGATTTATAAAACATTACATCTTCCATGAAATTATATAAAAATTATAGTAAGTTCTAGTGGCACAGGAGAATATATTTTATGACTTTTCCTCTGATGTGATTTGTGATGTGATGTGATGTGATGTGATTTGAAAAGAAAACAAATTATCAGTCTCTTGAAAGAAAAACAATTCTGATTGGGGGCATGTTTTTGATTATCAGGTGTCTTATTCATTTAAGCAATTGTCCACTAAAATGTTTTTACAGGAAGGAAAACTGGGGAAATGCAGTTACAGCAGAAAGGTCTGATAGAAGGAGGGGTAAGGAGAGCATTGCAACATCCTTTGTTCATGAAAACAAGGACCCATGGAAGGAACCTGCATTTGGAGCTACTTAATATGGACTTGTAAGTGCAAGTTGCTACTGGAGATGTGCCGTGCAAATGCTTATTTTATGCAGTGCTAAGAAACTAGAAACTGCACATTTCCTCCATGGATACGTCCACAAACAAACCTTTGTCAGATTCTTTGGCACTGATTTCTGAATAGCATACATGTCTTGCACTTTCTTCTACCCTTTCAGAGGAAGACGTTTGACAAGCACTAGAAAAAATTTTTGTCCCTTAACCCAACACCTCAAAACATCTGTCTAAAATCATAAATTTTCAGCAAAACATACCTCCAAAACTCCTGTCCAATTACAGTGAAGATCTGGAGAAATCAAAAGAAAAAAAAAAATTTCCCAATTTGCAGAAAGGTGTAAATTATTTGTTTTGAAATACACTAATATACATCTTCTGAAAAGTGTCTTTTTTCAGCCTACTAATGTATGACTCTTGTGCACTGAGACCATCAAGGAGCAAAGAAGTCACTCTTTTTAAAAGGACTATAAAATGTTGTAACACTGAAGCAAAGGGAAAAACCACTGCAGTGGTCTATCCAAACAATTCTCCAGAAGGATGGTAAATGAAATACCACATAACTGTCTATGTTGATTCGTGCTCAGGAAATCAATGTTAACTCAAGACAAAATAAAAAGCTCTTAAAGTTACCCTCACTTGGGAAAACCTACCTAAAAAAAATTACTGTAAGTTTGTATATACATTTCAATATTGTATCTAATTTGACTTTAAGCCCTCATTTCAAGTGAAGCTTATGTTTAAATGCCTTGTGTCAATACAGACGTACTCAAAGATATGCTTTCTGGAAATAGGATTTATGCCACGAATTATGCATTAGATTAATAAATTGAAACAGATTTGTAATGTATTACTATTTATGTTGTCTATTTTCCTGCTCCATTTAATCAGGCTGGAAGGAAAGCCATTCTGGTAATTTCATCTTCTGCTGTAGATGGATGGGAATTAGAACAGAGGCTGTAAGCAGCTACATGGTGGGGAAATCAGGATTCACATCCAGAAGCATTTTATTTGTATCTCTGAGATTTTTCTCACCTCTTGTACTGTCTGTGTGGGTTCCAGCAATTACATAATCACCAAATCGTGCTGGCCACTTTTGGATGCCATGGTCCTCATTCCCCTGTTTCTAGATTTGCAACACTGCAACCCTTAAATGATGCTGTTTTCTCTCTTCCTGCTTCCTTAATGGCATTTCTGCCCCTAGATTTGTACCACAATGCCATTGGAGACTTCTTTCTGCTTCGATTTGAACCAGGTAAGTTATTTACACTGAACTACTAATGCAAAGAAACAAAAGGAAATTACACTGCACACATGACAAGCTTGAAATTAAAGACTGGGAATAAATAAAGCATTCAAATGAAAACTTCTTCCTTGAAAAATAATGGATGAAGAGCACAGGGTAAATTCCACCAATCTAATTAGGAAGCATTAAGTGATCTTCCTCATTAATCAGCTCTTTAGTGATTTTCTATGAAAACAGTATTGAATTCTTGTACAAAAGCTGTCTTTTTTCTTCAAATTTTTCACACCTGCCTTCACAGTGAGCAAGATGAATCATCTGCTCACACGCCTGCACACCCAAGCATATTCCCATACACATAGCTACTTTTCCACAGCTAAGTAAGATAAAACAGGTACAAGGAGATGGATCCTGAGCCTGGCCACGTCCCAGAAGCCATGGCGTGACACCAAGCACATGACCTTTTGCCAAGCATAGCCATAGGATTCAAAATGCGGAATGGTTTCCCATAGACAAGTCAGGCTGGAACTCTTTCTCTCATTTCACTGAGCCGGAGGAGTAGAGGCACTGAGGTGTGATTATCTCAAAGACTCATCTGCATCGGGGTTTGGCTGCAGCTGATTCCCCAGGCTGCATCTCAGAGAGCCTTAGGCAGAGGTTACGCACAAACAAACAGGCTTTTACAGTTTCAAAAAGCAGCAAATTCTCTGCTGGTTTATGAATAAACTTTCTCACTAGTTCTTCTCTACAGTTGTTGTATTTTTAAAGCTTCCTTCAATTATCTATGTTTATGCAAATTGTCTATTCCCACTTAAGCCAGAGCCTTTAGTCAAATGAATACTGCCACAGATCATTGCAGTTCATGTGTTTCTGCACATGGCTAAATACCGCACTAAGTCAGATTCCAGGATCTGTAAATGCCTTTTCACTTTCTCCCCCTCCCTCTCTCTCTCTCTCTCTCTCTCTCTCATAGTTCCCATGTCCTATGTCTGGAGAAAGCCACTTTATTTGATAATCAGCAATGAGCAGCATTCCCCAGGCAAGCGGAGTGGAGCTGACCCTGAGTGCGTGAGCAGAAACAGAAGGGACCGGACACAGTAGGGGGGTGTGGGCTGAGGCTGCCAAAATAATCAGAGCACACCTGAATGTCAAGCATTTGAGTTACAACCTTGGACAGGTATCACGACCTGAAGCAAGGCTATCACGGTGGGAAGTATTTTGAAGTATCTGTGGCTTCTGATGAGATTTATTAGCACAGCAATTCAATTATCCTGAATCAACTCCTCGAGCATTAAGAGTCCCAACGGCAGCAGCAATGAACATTTTCTCTTCCCTTTCTTCCCATGGCTCACTCATAGGTTACCTCATTAACACAGGCTCCTATTTTTATTTTCAAGTCAGAACACTGGAAGAATAGATTTGTATCCACAAAACGCAGTGTTAATGTACCACTGGGATCCAAAAATATAAACCTCAAACAGAAGAGGAGTGGCTTCTCTGTGCTGTCCTCTACCTGGGATTTTAGGCTAATGAGAGCAGCTTTGTTGCACTTTAAACTGATACCTGAGCCAGTAGGCTTGGATTGATACAGAACTGAGGCAAAAGGGCTCAGAATTAGGCCACTGAACACGGTGTAATCTGTTGGATACCAAAATGAACATAAATTTGTGGAAACACCGACAACAACTTACAGAAATGCAGATTTTGCCTTTAATAAAAGAAGTGCATACAATAGCTTTAATTTGCATTTGGCTTGAGCCAAATTCATTTATGCTAACAGCATGGAGAATTGCTTTCATTTAAGTCTTGCTGCAGAAAAAGCACATTCATTTAATTTTTTTTCCCAGAAGAAGTTTTTTTTCACCCCTAACAAGCCAGTAAATTTAGGAAAAAAAACTGCAGCTTGTCAGTTTGACATTGTTTAATTTGCAACAAACTGTAAACAGAGTATAGAAAATGGAAACTCTAATAGAGACAGGCAGAGACAAACCATATTTTTTGTCACTAGAAAAATCTGTGTGGCAGGAAATGAATCGCATCTATTTGCATTTGTCCCTGTGACATAATGTTAAGTTCAATTATTTGTGTGTGAAGCATCCTATTAGAAGGTATGCACCTAAAAAGAAATAAATGTTAGTTTAGTTAATTACAGTCTAAATCCTAGTCAATAAGTGAGTATTCTGTACCCATTCACACATGCTTCCAATTTACATACTTCAGAAAGCAGATACACTCTCATTTGCTTAAATGTCAAATGACAGGATTATCCTGATAAATACCATTTAAAATCAAGAAATATTCAGAAACCCCCCAAGTGTAGCTCAACCATTTTTTGACCTGCGATGTCTAAGTCAATATGCAGGAGGAAAGCATCATCTAGGTTAAATTTCCACTGAGGAGCTGGTCCTAAATTTTATGCTAATGCACTTATCCATGTTAGTGTTACTCATTCACAGTAACATTTATTACAGCACCCAGTCCTTCCAATTACCCCGTATCAAATGATTTGTTAACCAAAGCTAGCCATGAGGGAAGCTGTATACCCATATTCCCTTAGGCAAGCAGTTTGCTGGGTGAGGAACACTCCTATTTATCCTAAAGTCTTTTAATATTTCCATGTGTTTTAAACATTAGCTTTCCTTGCTTGAGGTTGCTTTGTCAAGCATATAATATGCATGAGAATGATGTGACTACACTACTTGAGGCCGTTGAAAGATGTTGGAAAAAATTTTCATACTACCAAAATGATTTCAGTAACACAGCTACTGATCATGAATACAAATAAACTGTAACAGATCCCCCAAGCAATTGTATGCCGAACTGTACATTTAAATATTTAATTATTCATATGCAAAATAATAAGAATAAAGATCCTGCGCTACAGTCAGTTATAAAATAAAATCAGAAAATGGATCTTTGGTGATTTCCAACCCTCTGATCTTAGAAGGATCTTTGAGTGGCACATAATGATGATACTGAGGCCTAAGAAGTGTTTAAAGATCTGAGGCAGACAAACGTAACAGTAGGACTTTCAAACAGGTAATGATGTCATCTCCGCTGGGATCTCCTTCAGAACCTTACACTGCTACTGGCATACACCACAAATATGCATCCCAAGTCCTTGTTGTGCAGACTCCTTGGTAATTGGGCATATGGAAGCTGGGACCATGAGTGAGCATCTAATGTGCTGGTTCAAATATTTGCAACAGCCGAGCTTTTTGCTTTTGCTTTTACTTCCCCTCCATTTAACTTCACTAAGTGGGTGTTGTGACACTGAGCTGCTAACGTGCAATTTCAGTTGCATGGGCTAGTTGTAAACTGTCCTGTCATTCATATTTTTCTTTCCCACTCAGTCACAGTGCCTTAGACTGTATCTAAATTTCACCTGGCAACTTTTCCACTGTCGAAAATAAACCATTTATGGTAAACAAAAATGTAGTTAACTTGGAGAGCGTAACAAGAGTCCTTGCATGAATCACCGGTGTCCTAATTCTTCAAGTAAATTAGTAAGTTTAAGTAAGCTGAATCAGGCAATGACTCAACACATAGTTAAGCCAGGCTTAAATAAGTGTTGATGACTCCTGATTTCTAATTGGAGCCATTAAGAAAAAATAAAACCAAAAGTAATAGTCAAGAGAAGAATGTACTGAGGGAAAGCAAGCTGAGGAGAGAGAGGAATTATTAATAAAGTACTGAAAACTGAAGAAAAAGGTTTCCTGAATGAAAGCACTGAATGTTAAGAAAAAAACAAAGAAGGAAAAAGAAATTAAAAGCACCTCAGTGAGATGGGCTACAAAGAATCAAGTTCAAAAACTGGAAAAATTGCAGAGCAGAATCAAAATCAAATCATACTTTTGTAATTACAGTCAGTTTTTATATAATCCAACCAATTATCTCAAATGTGATTCAAGAACACTTGACTTCAGCGAATTATGTTCTGTACCACTTTTATTTGTATAATTCTTAAAACTCAGGTATGCATTGATTGCATTTCAGACAACCAGTTACATTTCCAGAATACTGGAGAGGGGAAAACCCCCCAGGTTTAAACCATCTGTTCAGCCCAAAGCTACCTGGAGTTTGGGTGTGTTTCCACATGGTCTGCTCTTGTCTCCCTGGCTCAAGGTTGCATGCACCAGTATGCCGGCTGCAACTAAGGGCAGCAGCATGAGATGCTGAGCTGTCCAAGCCCAAGGGCACCTCCTCCACTGATAAAAATCATTGTGAGGAGAGCTGGAAGCAAGGCCCACCCCCAGTTTTCCCTCGTGAGCATCATTTACGCTGCACTGCACCACCCGTCTGGTTTTGACCCTGACCTCTGACTCTGATCCTGACCTGGGCTGCAACATCACATGGCTCCTTGCTGAAGAGGCCACAACTCCCACCTGACACACACTCATGCTTGGTTCCTGGCTCCCCATTCCTTGCAGAGTAGCCAACCTTGCTGTACTCTGGCAGCAAGGCTGTGCAGCATGAGTTTTAGCAGCAGACCTGCACAAATGAGTCTTCTAGAGCCCAGGATCTGCATAAAAACTATCTGAAATGCTGGTGTCCTGCAAAGCTTGTAGGTAATATTAGTTCATAGGTCCTGATTGCCATTAACCCTCTTCTGATCCTCTTCTGACCTTGCACACACAAACAGTCACCCTGGCTACTTCAATAAGGGCAACGGGCAAAACCACACTTGTGAATTATTCTCCCTTTTTGGCCACGTCACCCCCTTGGAGACTTTGTGAGGTGAATATTCATTCTGATAAACTGCTCTGTTGATGACAATTTTCAGATGTCACCAGATCAAGGCATGAACTTAATGATGGGGAGCTCCATGCAGTGCTTGCTTTAGTGCAGAAACCACTTCTCCTGTGCTAAGAGAGAAGGCACAGAAACCACCGGGCCTCTGAGGTGTGGCAGCATTGTCCCATCCTTAGTCAGCACCTCATAGGCTGTAAATAGACTGCGGGTGAAGTACACACCCTATGATGTGGATAAAATATTGACACAATGGCAAAGTACTTGAGAATGGAAATCCGTGGATCAAACCAGGCGACTCTGTAGCAGTGGACATCCCAGCTGTTACATCAGCAAGAGAGAGGAGGCTTCCTCCGTCTTCAGTACTGCAGAAAGGTTAGCCTGGAAGAATTACCCCAGTTTCCCTAAAGACCATCTTTACACGGTTGTTGGGAAGCTTTTCATGGAGATTTGGCTGTGCTTTAATTCCAGCTGGTTGTGCCTCTGAAGCCACTGCAGGTGGTGATTCTGTGTGTCCTTTGATGAGGAGAACAGACAGTGGTAGGTGGCCCCTGGCTGCCGGTTGTAGGAAGTAGCATAGAAACAACAAGCAACCTGCATCTGTTGTCTAAAGTGTTTGAAGACTGGCTGCCAGCAGATGCATTTTGATCAGAGACAATGAGAGAGCACTTCCTAAGGCATCTTTCTTTGGGAATCTGTGAAGGTAATTGTTGAACATGGATGGATTTCTGACAAAGCTGCTTTCGCTTTTTTTTCCCCCCCCTGCTCCCCCTTAACTGGTGGTCCTACAGGGAACCCTAGAGCTGAGAACTGAGCTTGCATATAATCCTTCCTGTATGTAATCAATAGACATACGGTATCAGGAACTTAATATTTCTAGTAAGGTAAATGACAACAGGAATTCAGCATTTGGGTTTGAAAGATTGATGTGAACTTCAATGAGATAACAACCAAATTTTTCATTGTGACTTTGGACCCCTTCAGTTTTGAAGGTCAGACTTCCAGACATCTTAAGGCATTTGTTTTACAAAAAAAAAGGAAAAAAAAAAAAAATGAAAAAAAAAAAAAAAAAAAAAAAGAAACTCCTACAGATCAATACCATGAACACATAATGGTACATGAATCTCAGAATAATGTCCTAGGGCTGCTGGAACTTCTCCCCCCAGTTTCACCCATGGACAGTTGGATGCTCAGACTGTATGTTATATTTTTCCTTCAGGTGATTTTGCTTTCTCTTCTATTTCTGGGGTAAAACATTCAGTCATTCTTTCTATCTTAGTTTAATTTAGATGAGAAACATCTTTCTGGCACCTCATTCTAATCTCAAAATGTCAACGATCACTTTTTTCAGATGAGCATCACCCTTCCTTGGGTGAAATTGTTAACAATACCATCCCTAACAATTAGGGGATTTATTTTTACGTTGTTTTGACAAGGAAATTGAACTTTAGGTACTGGGATGGATATTAAGTTCTAGTAATTATGCTGACCATTTAATTCACACAAATGTAATTGCTTTCTCTAGGTCACTTTTTGCATGCTCTGTGCTAAGTCCTGGTTTCAGTATTACTTCCACGTTCTGAATTTGCACCATTCCGTGCCTGCGTTTGAGAGGCATATGAAATCATATGAAGTCATTTTTCAGCCTCCCGTAACTGAAATGTTTGACTGGTAAGGAGGAATTAATTTCCCCCCAGAAGATCACATACTCATTAATGATTCCATGTTGGGTCAGTCAGAATTCTTTTTTAATTCTTGTATTCACTGAGTGATTTCTGCTGAAGCAAAAATGACAGTTTTGGAAAAGCTGTAATAGAAGCCTACTTCTGTGGGAATCTTTCTCCCCCGGAAAACAAAACACTATAATGCAGGTCAAACTTGGTGACACAAGGAGACTACCTTGAATTTTTCTTGTTTGTTTGTTTGCTTCTTTGAAAAAAAAAGAAAAAGAAATGAAAGGAATTATTATTTTTGGTTGATCCAAATATTTTTCACGCAAGATAAACGCTTTAATTCCACTGATTCACCTAATGTTACCTGGCACAGACTGTGGTGACAAGGACTGGAATACAGTCTTTGGACTTTAAATGGTAATATTCTGCCAGTCCAACCCAGAGCAGTCCTAGCTCTCTGGAGAAAAGGTAAAATAACTCACAGTTGATCTTAAAAGCCTGCAGCAATGGAAAAAAAAAGTCTTCCTGAATCAGAGGATGTTCTAGAGTGCCTGAAGCACACTGGGAGGCACAAGCCCAATAAAACAATAGTGTATAGAAACAGAACACTTGAATCTGTGGGAGGAGGACAGGGAGATTTGCCTTGTTACCAGATCCTGAAATGTGCTGTGTGCTCCAGTAGCCCAATTTACAAAACTCCTGGGAAGGACGAGTGAGTCAAAGAGCGATTAGCAGGGTTCAGACCTGCTGGAGAGGCTGAGAGAGTCTTGCTATCTGAAAAACACCCCCACGACCTTGCTGGTTTTTGTAAAAGTTTACTCTGTAAAGGTGGATGAGAGTTTAGTGCTAATAGGCAAGAGTTGATTTCTAGCATGGTTTACATCAGCATATCCTTTCCTACTCACTCTAACAGAAGTCACTTGTTTTTCCTCCTACAAACAGAGGTAATGAGCCTTTTATTTCCCCCCTTCTCTTAAGGGGAATGATAGCACCCCTCTCCCAGCAGTGGCTATGAAGCCACAGAAGCTGTATAAAAGCAATCGGGTCGCACGAGACATTAAAAACAGGGGTCAAAGAAACACAGACAGCATTTTCCAAAGGCAGCTTAGTACCAGTTCAGGATACATTTCATTTTTGGACTAATTCCTTCCATTCATAGTCGGAGCTGAGAAAACAAGCTGCCATTAGAGAGGTCCCAGCTGTGTCAAGGTTGAATAACAACTAAAAGTCATCCCCTGCTATGCCTCTGTAATCCACAGATGTGTCTCTGGGGGTTGCAGGGCAGAGATGAGCTCAGAAAATTATACAAAGGGCCCAGGGGGAAGTGCTGCAGTCAGCAAGTGCCTCAGGCTTTTGGTGTGGTCACAGCAGCTCCTGTCACCTATGGCCAGCATGACTTTGCTACGGCACTTTTCATTTGCAGTTTTTTCCACGGGCTGTCACCTGCACTGTGCAGCAGTGGGAGCCTTTTAGTTACGCATTCATTTAGCAACGCAAAAAGTTTTCCTGGTAACACCAATAAAAATAACATAAAAGTCCCCAAAAGAAAACATTAAAGGAGAGCAGTGTTACTAGGTAGTATTCAAGCTAGCGTACAGACCTTCCCTAATGGTGGAAAAGTGAAAGGTTTGTTTTGAAAAGCCTTTCTGTCTTGCTAAAATATCAATACCACACGCTAGGGCTGGCACTCTCCAAGAAATAAATATTGATTTCCCTCTTTCCTTGTGTACAAATGGCAGACAATGGCTTTCCAAACTCTGAATCTTTTCATTAATTTAATGTTGACAGATTCTGTTAGTATCGAATTTTTATTGTTTCGTTGTTATCTTGCCTTCTGCCCCCCCCCCCCCTTCTCCCTCTTTCTTTTTAAAACACTTAGGGGGGGGGGGGTGTTTTTTATTTTGCTTATTTTTGTGGAAGACAAGAGAGCAAAGGAGTAGTTGAAATTAATGTAGCACTCCCTGTACTGCAGTTCTCTGTCAGGTCTGATTCATCTAATTTTAGTATTACTATCAGGAACATTGTAACAATTTCTTGGGAACACGAGGTGCTAGGGATAATAAAACAATCTTACTTAAAAAAACCATACTTTTCTGCAAATCATGCTCTAAGACCTATGTTCGTTGCATAATAGTGAACTGTGGACATTATATTCTGCTCAGTTCAGCTACTACAAATACCAATCTTACTTTCTGTCCAGTAGAATGCATGATTTCACCAATTATCTAACAAATGTAAATCTCAGAATTGAAACATAAAGTCAGGGGAACAGGTAAGTACTCGTGTTTCAAATGATCCAATTGCTAAGCAGAATTTGGAGCAAAATGCAAAGAACAGCAGCAGAGTTTTGTTTGGGATTTTTTTGATGGAACATTCACTATTCTTCAGTATTAGATATATGTCATGAAAGGCTTACAAAATAGTTATTCATTTTCCTGAAGGTCATCCAGACATAGTAAGTTCATTTCATTTTCTTGACAAGAGATCCAGGCTTGTTATGTACTCTATGAAACATGACAGCAAGTGACTGTCCCTCCAATCCATTTCAAGCAAACAGGATTTCATTTCTGAAGAATAGGGAGAGGATGCAGCTAAATCTGCGCCAGCTACACCCGTGCTCACCCAGCAACAACAACCGGAGGGAATGCATTGCAGAAATACCCACAAAAGCTAGAAATGGGCCAGATGTCTGGATGTGGCCTTGCCAAGCTCAATTGTGAGAGCAGCGGGCAGGTCTGCCCCACGCTTCTGCCCAAGAGCCGTGCTGACAGCCCCAGGCTTACACCCTTCCCTCCCTCCAAGATGGGTGAGAAGCTGGCACTGCCTAGGAAGATGTGGGTTCTGCCCTGTGGTGCCCTCTGATGCTGGGGAGGCTGTAGGTGCTGCAGTCACCATCCTGTGAGGTAACAGACTGTAGAGCATGGTGCCAGGGGATGGTGCTTGGCTCCATGCCCAGCCCCTCTACGTACTAGCATAGAGGCAGCCAGCGTGGGAAGGTGTGAAGGGACAAACTGTGTTGTGCCTTCAACTCAGGTTCTGCTGACTCAAAGCACCACGGGCTGACGCACGATACAGACACACGGAAAGGGCAAGCGTGGACCTGTGTTTTATCGTGATGCCGGTAGCTCATCATAGATACTAAGAATAAAATATTTTGATGTTTTATTTGAACACTGTGGTTACTTACTCTTCCATGTAACATTTTTGCTAATCTGCTTTCTTTTCCTACGCCACTTTCACCCCAGTCAAATCATCTGTGATCCTTTTCATTTGTCTTTATCTGGACACACCACCTTGGATGCCGCAGGGATTTGAGAAGGCGTGTCACTGACGAGTTGATTTTTCTTGTCACAGATTTTTAATTACTGTCTATCTATCTTCTGGCACACAATAGAAGGAGATCTTTGGAAATACGGATGCAACTCCCCTTTGGGAATTACCCATATGGAGACTGACAGGGGAATACAGACAGTGCACAGGCTTCTAACATCTCTTCCGGCGCTTGCGTTGGTAACGCGATCAGGACAAAGCAGGCAGGGCCTCTCACAACAGAGAATCTACGCAAGTACCATGTTGAGATTTGGGCAAATGCAGCCATTAAATGGGGTGTTTAGGCGTGTATCCTAAGGATAAACAAACAGACAAAACTAATTAGCTAAAATTTGTCTGGGAATTGGCGAATAATAAGATCTATAATTTATAAGACAGCTGTTGAGTCTTGCCAAATTTTCTCCTATCTTTTCGGCCACGAACGTTTATGAAAACACTGAGCTGTAGTTGATATTTATCTGTTGTGATATTTGAGAATGGAAATACTAAAGAAATGGAAGAAGCTTTCTTACTGATGTTAACAGACAGGCACTCTCAAGTACAGAAATATCATTTTTAAAATATCTTTTTATAATATTATCATTATAAACATAATTATATAAATATAGTCATATTGTTGAGATGCCAAGTGACAGAAAATTTGTTCTATGGTGTTCCTGAAGAGACTGTGCTTGTAACCTCTCCAGAGTCAATGAGCCTCTCATTGTTTATTACTTAATCTGCTAGACTTGCCTGGTTCCATGCTGATGATATTGCAACACACTGGGTATCTTGCCTGAAACACAGACAGCTGAATTTCCTAGCTGCTGGACACTTAAAATTCAGTATTGATATATTGCCTAAGTGTATTTTGCAATGAAAGAAATTAAGAAAATTTTTAATCATATTAAAGAGGGGGAGATTGCACTTTGAAGTAATTGCAGTGTTCAACTTAAGTTCACTGATAACCCTAATAAACCTAATAAGATCATATGGCACCAAGACATGAAGTTTATACGCAAACCCATGATCTTGTCCCAAGCTCTGTGATGTTCTACTTTTCCAAATTTTTCTAATTAAAAGTTACAGGGTTTGACCAAAGTATTATTCTATAGCCTGATTTTTTAAATGTGAAAAGATGTTTTCTGGGAACAAAATACACCCTTTGATAAGAAAAAAGCAAAATCACCATCTGTGGCTTTTCATCTTTACGTTTTGGTAAAATTCCTTAAATTTGGCTGTCAAACTCTAGATTTGCTTTTTAGCCAGCATTTTCTTATTTATTTTTCTTCCTTGTTTTGAAAATCCTAGAACACTAATGTAACTTTTGTGTAAGTTGCTATGATACTCATTGCAATTTTGCGACCAGTTTCATTGAGATGTTCTACCATGACAGAAATGTAGAAAGAAGTTATGTTAAGAAGTTCTGAAAAATTGCATGAATTAGTACAACCTTTTTTTTCTTGGCAAAGTCTGGGAGGGCTGCCAAGAAAACTCTGCCAAAAGTTCCTAAGCACTACAGTTACAAAAAGAGTAAATATGCAAATATTAGTGCCAGCAATAAATCTGACAAAGAACACACTTACAGCGAAGGAAAAGGTGTTTGTTGCAACTTGGATTTTTTGCCACCGTCACTGCACTCAACAAAGCACGCTAAATGTACTGTAACATTTTATGGACACATGCACGGGTCTACTAAGAACTGGACAAAGATTTTATAAGGATGATGAACGACCAACTAAAAATATTTCTGACTGTCACTCGCCTGGCCAAAATCCAACGTAGGGCATTTCTGCAAAAGGAAAGGTACAAACAAGTGTCTGCTAAGCTTAGGAGCGATAAACAAGTTGGAGCTGAGAAAAGCAGCAACAATTTCAAGCCAAACAAGATTCTAATGAGATTGTCTCCTAACACTTGTCATCTGAATGATCCTGGAATAAGAATTGTGCTAAATGCAAATAAGGGATGAAACTGGATAGGGAGAGGTCTGAAGGAGACGGGTTGCATCCAGAGCTTAGCTTTCATCAGATTTTGAATGTTTAAATTCAGATTTTCAGTTGATAGCCTCACTCCTTACTACTCAGCTATAATTTGCCTTTAAGAGGATATTTTGGCTGATATCATATAGAACAGGTTTGTAGAAATCAGTGAATGTGTAACAATTTACACTAGCTAAGGACCTGCTCCTTTACCTTTCAAAAGCATAGATTGCAGAAACCTGGCTTACCACTCTTGATCAGAGCTAGAAATATCTGACTGATGAAGCTGGAGATTCCCATGAGTATTCATGCCTCAGAAGGGAACTGGGATTACATCTGAAATGTGGATATCATCTCCAGTATCACTTGGCAATTTCTGACAACTTACAGTGCATTACCACACTTTGCTGCCATTTGGTGCTTGGATGTCATAAATTACATTGACACGCCATTAACATAGGTAAGTAGAGTAAATAATTGATCTCTCCAGAGAAACGTTAGAAGCCTCTGTAATAACAGAGATCTGCAGCACATGTGAGCAAATCACTGTTAGAAAAACACGTGCCTCAATTGCTTTTCTTTTTTTGTTAGCTACAGCTAAGTCAAAATGACTCTCCTTTTAGCATCTTACTTACGGGCTGCTATTCTTGCAGTAATAATAATATGAAAAGCCTTTAATATGTAAAATGGGAAACTTAGCTTATCAAAATAAATTTACAAGATATCCATGGAATTACATGTGTGGGGTTTTTTGAAGGAAAAAAAATAATAATAATTATTAGTCTGTTGTGTCTAAGACATACTTGTTCTTCCTTGCTCTGTGGATAACACATTCTCCTTGCAAAGAAAGAGGCACGATAAATAGCTCTTTTCTGGCATCCTATGTGATCATCATGAGAGGTAGGAAGGCAAAAAAACCACAGGCATTTCTTGTGGAATTCAAAACCAAAATGACATCCAGACTAACCAAGCATTTCTTGAGCTCTTGTCCCCTCATTGTCGAGTTTTTGGAATCTGTTTTGGCATAAGCAGCTAGCAATGAGATCATAAATAGGGAGCCAGACCTTTGACCACTGTAAATGTGGACAATTCCATTGATTTCCTATTAAACTGTGCAAGTTTACACCAGCCAAAGATTGATTCCCCTTATGCTTTCCTTTCATTTTTAGCTGCCCAACTCTTAAACATTGCTAATTAACAAAGAATCCACGTGTATCTATCACTAGTTAATGGAGTGAAAATTCTTCAGCGTTTAAAAGAAGTGTTTCTTTTCTGCCCAGTAGACAAGTACTGCAGGAACACACATAGTTTTCCCTGATCCTACCGCTGTGAAACAAAAAATGCTGCGTAAAAAAGACCCATTTAGGACCATAAGTCAGTCAGCTGACAAAAAATTCAGGTAAATGGAAGTGCAAGCTAGTTCTTGGCTTGGTTACCAACCACCGTGCTCAAGAGTCCTTCTATAAACTGTTTCATGGGGTTTGTTTTGTTTCATTTTGGTTTCTATTCACATTTTGGTGTACGTTTGTGTTCAATAAAGGATATGTCTGTCAATATGTAAGTTCTTGAACAACTATAAATTATGCAAGAAAATCTGAATCCCGATTCCTGCAGCTTGCAAGCACAGATAGATTTTTTCTGCAATGTTTTTTTTGTTCAGTATACTGCTTTCTTACAATGGCTTGCAGTTGGAACTACTAGCCACCATTGCTTTGTACCTGATTAGGGATCACTGGTAAGCACTTAAATTCCAAATAAAATGTTGCTACAGTGTAAGAGATTTGTTTTTTTTCTAATTTACTGATCATCTCCTATGTTCCAGCACATGGAAGAAAAAATGGCATTGATGATCTAGAATACACTCACCTTTTAGGAAACCTAATTTGGCCGTGACTTTTTCTGTATGAAACAGATCATTGCTTCATTTGTGGCCAGAACTGTTTGAAATAATGGATCAATACACCACAGATTTTAAAAGTTAGAGACTCGCACACTTCCTGATAAAGGGGCTATTATGAAGCAACCCAAAGAAGCTAAAATTTGCTGAAGAGAAACAAACAGGTGTAGAAATTAGTCCTATGTGAGGTATGGCAAACCAAGGAAATGATAAAGCAGCAGGTTGTCCGACTACTCAAGAACAGGAGGGGATGAGAGAAGGAAAGAGAGAGAGAAGAGGAGCAGGAAAGCAAAAGAAAGTGAGAGAATATAAGAAAATGAGTGAGAAATCAAGAAAAGGGAAGCAAGAAAACAGGAAGAAATCCACTCCAAACACACAAATACAAAGATGAACACAAGAATGCTAGGCACGAACAGATTGACATTCTGGGAATTCTGTCAGGTTGTATAGAATTATGATAGGACATTATTCTTCACCTGATGAGTGATATTTATGCTACAAGCCACGTAAATCGTTATACAATGGCTTAAGGTAAATTAACATTAAAAGAAAGACAGACTCGCCGCTCGAAGCTGGAAGTACAGTTTACATTTGTGGTTTTCATACTCTTATTAAAAATATGCTGGTGGCATATGCTGTTTAAAGAACAGAAAATATTTTAAAAACTGGGTTATTAAACCAGATCATAGACTCAGAGCAAGTGTTGAAAGGTAGCCATGTGTTCAGATAACTGAGGTATGAATCATTTCAGGGCTAGTAAGTCATCCCAGATATTCATAAGCCATCTGTTAAGTAAAAGAGCATTAGGTGTATGCAGTGCTAATAATTCTTACATTTAATAATGATACTCAGCATGACACATCCTTGGGAAGAGCAAAAAAGTACTTTTGGACACCCACAAAACCATCATATGCGATGTTAAATATAGTAGGTGATTGTATGTTTGAGTGGGCAGTAAGTAAGAGGAGCTTTGCCCGTAAAGGGGCCTGCTTTGAGAACATGCCTATTTTATTTTCTCACAAATTCCAAATATTCATTTTGTCAGTAAGGACATATGCTTTCTTTGGAGCTGGTCAAAAGGTTCTCAGAATTAAAAGTCTAAGAGAAAAGCAGAATATATAGAATGCTAATATTTTGACGGGCTCAGTGTGTTTTGACTCCAGACTAATGGATTGTGATTTTCTCCCATATATTTCACTATAAATTCTAGTGGACAAATCCCAGATAAGCAAGCCTCAGCTTTGACTGGTCCATGGCAACAGTACTCAGCAAATGATACTCTGATGGCGAGATTCCCTCCTCTTGCCTTGACCACAGAAGCAAAGTGTCATCTTTACCCTTAATTTCCTGAAATACCTCAAAAAATGTTGACAATCCTCTGAACAGCCTGTTGTGTCTGAGCTACAGCAGCAGCTGGCTTCCTTTGCTATCTATTATTAAGAACTACTGCAGTTAACCTATTCATGTCCTTGGCGCAATTAAGACACAAATTGTAGTATTCAATTTAATACCTTGGGGCTTCAAATATACCAATTAGGGTCACAATAAAAAGTGGAAGTTTAGCTTACTGTAAGCTGTAATTTCTAAAAGACAAAAGGACAGATGCTGTTTTAGGAAGGAATAACTCTGCTGAGTCCAGGCTGCAATCATGTGTCAAGTCAATACGCGGTAGGCATGCGATGACATGGCTTCCAACCACAGCACTACATCACGTTCCCAGAAGAAGTGATTCTATTAGTAAGAAACTGGCAGCTCACAGACAGATGCAAGTAAAACATTGCAGCAGGACAGGAAAGTTGTTTCCCTCTTCCAATGATGCAGCCAGCTGAAGGCATGCCAAAAAACAAATGAGCACTATGCTATAACACTGGCTTCAGTAAACGTCCCTCTATCCTACAGCTACCTGGTGTTTGTGAACTCAGCAAGAACTGGTTAAAATACTTCTAAACATGTAAGTGAATATGTACATATCAGAAGAAGGATACTATTCAACTTTTCAAAATGTAACAAAAACCAGTGGGGTGAATTGTACGCAAAATGCTTAGCTCATGGAGAGAGACAGTGACCTGATCCTACTAGAAATCAGAACAATTCTTATTGTAAACATTGCAATCATCGTTTTAATGGGTCAGTATGAAGTGTTATGTGTTCAAATCTACTAGACGTAACCTAAGCATATGGCCATGACACTAACCACCACTGCCTCTCTCTGTATTTACTTACTTCTGCTATCCTGCAGTACATTTTTGTCTCCTATTTCTGGGAAACCTGAAAAGCGTTTAGGGAAGCCAAAGGCTTCTTTCCAATAAAGAAAGCTCTTGAGTGTATGAATCTGGTACGTGTGATACTGCACTTGTATGGTCACGTGTGGAGTATAAACCCTTAGCAACCTAACATTTTTCCCTTTCCGAGAAAAAACAAATTCGTTCATTCCCAAAATGATTTCTTCTGAAATCAGGGAAACTCGGAATATCCAAGGATACAGTGAACTTCTCACCGCAGAGTTAGCTAAACATGCAGCTTTAAATTCCTCCCTCCCTTTCCCACATCTTCTCAGAAGTTCGCCTACAAGGCTCAGGAATAAGTATTAGAAAAATGGTAACTTTCAGCTATCCAACACTATGCACATCTTGATGGGGGCAGGAGTAAGGCACTCATTTGTGAAAAATTCTTCCAAGTCCCTTGTGACCTCCTAAATCCAGTGGATCTCAAGCAGTTTGTGTCAGTGAAGATCTGTGACCTTACAAATCCTATTCCAGATCCCTTTTTTGCCTGCTGCATCCCAAAAGCCACTTTCCGTGCCACTGACGAGAGTCTTAAGACTAAGACCAAATACAGAAAGACGAATTGTCCTCATCAGAAGTACTCTTTTATGAGGGCGGGTGGAAGTTTAGAAAGCTATAAACGCTCCACTTCTGCCTTTGCCATACCCACATAGTGAATGAAGCCCACGTAGTTTCCACGTCACTCCAATGGAGTCATTCTGAAGTGTTGTGTTACGATGGGGATAAGAGAATTGTGAAGAAGGCAAGACATCCGTTCTAACTGCATGCAGCCTTTCCTCACCCTTCTGTGCTTGGAGAGCTGGAGTGTGGAAAGAACACGTCTCATCATGCCTGTGCTGACTGGTGGCTTTCAGTGGAAAAGAAAGTGTTTCTGCCTGACATCTCTATCCCTAGCCTTTCAGTCTTAACATGGAGCTGTAATGACACAGGACCAAAAGAACAAAGAGAACTGGCCATAGTAGTTGGGGTATTTTATGAATTGAGACTGGAAATTAAATCAGGTGAAGTGCAAGAAAACCAAAATGCAGTTTGACTTTCATCCTGCCATAGGAAGGATTTAGATTTAATTTGGTTCAGCTGTGAAAATTCAGACTTTTGCTTTCTTCCCTCCTTTGTGTAGCTGTAGTACAGAGCAGCAAGATGATGTGTTTGTGAAATCCCATAATTCACCAGAATGGTGTTAAAAATACCTCTAAAATACCATTTTAAGACCAGTTTCATTTTATTTCAACATTCTATTGCTATTTTTAGAATGTATGCTTTTTAATTTAATCAATTGGGTGTTTTTAGAGAGGACAAGGTTCAGAAATATATTGTTTTAATCACTGCAATACCAAGAAAAAAAAGAAAAATAACTGGTAAGTTCTCTGTTAAGAGAAAGATGAAGAGGAAAATCATATACAAGAGGAAAAGCTACATTTCTGTGAAATGTACTCATTTAACTATTTCAACCCAGAATGTTTTCACTGGTTTATTGACAGTAATGTTTGTCTGTTAGTTACTGACTCCTATACTGATGAACAGCACTGAGAACACAGCTCTCTTGGTTCAGACTCCTAATCTAAAAGTTGTGTATCAGTCTCTCACTCAACAAACAGTGGTTTAAACGCACGTAAGTGTGAAGAGTGTTTGGAGCAGACTGGTGCCTCCCAGGCTTGATGCTCTCTAGTCAGTAGGTAGTATAATTGTGTCCACTCCTGGGATTTATTTTTTTTTCCCCCTACTCCATGATATTTGAACTGCCCTTCCTAGTGGCACAGTTTCACAGAAGGAATGGAGAATCCTTCTTTAGAACCCTGCACTATGACTAAGCAGCTTGCTTATTGCTTGAAAATGAAGATATGAATCTCTTGAGTCTAGAAAGGGAATCACATGACTCTGTCTGCCTAGAAGCATGAAGATACTAGTGAAAGAAAAGCATCTTGCACTCCTCCTCTCTGTGCTTTGTATGAAAACCCTGGCAGCTGGAAAGCTTTCCGACTCCCCTGAATTTAACATTTCATTAGATACTTAGATGCTTGCTGAAGGAATATGCTATAACAAAGGCATTAAATAGCCCATCATGCACTATACAAATTGGTGGCAATATTTCCTAAGCCTAGACCTCCACTTGGAATGAACTTTTACAATATCACAGCACATATCATTAAATACCTTCTCATTTGGGTTACAGAACGTAGGTTTAATGAGAATTTGAACTGTGATCTTTTAATGTGATCACTTAGCTCATTAAAGCACTCGATCACCTACACAAATCTCTTGTTCGTGAAGTTCACGGCAGTGAATCACAGCACAGCACACATGAGTAACTGTAAAGTAATACAGTGTTTTCCTATATCCCTGTGGTGCAGTTCTCATTGGGTTCTCACACGGAGGGCTTTTCAAAGACTGTTGTTCTGAAGTAATAATGAGAAAGCCCACTAAAAAGATCCATTTTTGGAAAATGGACCTCATTTTATGGTGAGCCACTGCATTACAGCATGTCACGTTCATCGCTCTGCTTTAAAAGTTACTGTTCATCCAATATTGCAAATAAATAATGAAAATTATTGCATTTGATCAAAGTTTGGCAACCTAGGATTTTTCCATTGTCTAGAAGAGGACAGAGAATTAAAAGATAGCAAAATGGGCATCACAAGATCCAGAGAGAAAACTTGTATGAAACAAACTTGAAACTACTTTACTGGTCCCTTCCAGCGCTCTCAAGGAAGAGACCATGGCTTTTACAATAGCTGAGCATTTGAAAGCAACCAGTTCTACAATTCTACAAGGATATTCAATACAGGGGTTTTTTTTCCTTTTTAATTGTTTTCATTATTTTCAGTTGGGTCTTTAGCATTTCTAGTTGTCCTGTTTATTTGTCCAGTCACTAAGTGGAGCACACAACTCCTAACCACAAAACAGGGGCAGGACACTTGGAAGTTAATTGTTCATTTGCGATGTCAGGTTTCTTTCAGAACAGAATAAGGATTAAGAATTTGCTCATCCAATCTTTGCTGTCAGGGGCAGATGCCTGCTGTAGCCACAGTTCAGGAAAAAGCCTGAAAGCAAGTATTTACTGAATTCCTCATTCCTTCTCCTCCCTTTCTGCTGGAAGGAAAACAGGGCTGACAGGCTGCAGGGGACCTGTGGCAACTCCGGGACAAATAGCTGGGAGATGAACATTCAGCTAAATATTTGAGTGACAACGAAGGTGGGCTGCAAAGCACCTTTGGAGTCTAGAAGAAAGTTAATGCCTGTTGCTTGACTAACTCATAACACATTACTTCAACTTCCATCGAGATTCAGTAACAGGACTGACTATTATCCATATATTTTCCTATTTAAATTTTTGTGAATGTTTTCTTCTGTTAATAGGAGATCCACAGAAATTTCTCTCTATTTTTCTTTCTTTCCAAAGACAGCATTTATTCCCCTTGAGAATAATAAAAATTTTGACTAAAAATAGGAAAAGTTTAGCAACAGTGTTCCTTGATTTCTGGCAAAGACTAGACAATTTTTGGCAAGAAAAAATATCGACAATTTGATGAAAAAATATCTACATCTATGTACAAAATACATACACATACAGCAGAATGATTATTTTTTTTCCTGCAATAACCTTTCTTTATCCCTCATGTTTTCAAGTTAAATCTAACTTTATTTAGTACTTATAATGCCTGCTTTCCTCCTTGACTGTAGAACACTTGGCAAAGGCCTGACTTGCCCACGGGTAGATCGGCGTGCAGAGTGAAGAGACACAAATGCTGATCATCACACGGCTGTCCAATTTAGCACCCAGACATTGCCAAGTGTGGAGGGTGTATGAATTATATTAACCTAATCAAAATCCTCCTATCAAAAATAACTGAACAAGAGCTACTATTTACAAACATGATCCAGCCATGAAAGCTGTACCCTGATACTTTCGAGCACTTGGGTAGCAGCTCATGGTCGTCCCCCTAACATGTGATAGAAGGCACCACTCTGGGTGATTAAATATGACAGAATCCCTCCTGGAGAAGCATCAGCTTATATAAGCTCTTCAAGCAAGTGTTGAATATATTTACCTGGACAGTGTCAAGTTATGCTGCGCTGTTAATAAAAAACTGACAAGTAAAGCACTAAAGGTAAACGTCAGCAGATCATGTACAAGGAGAGGGAAAACCAGCACCAAAAAAAAAAAAAAAAAAAAGGAAAGGTTTTTTTGGTGGAAAGTCCTTCGTATGCTAAGTTGCTTTAATTCACACAGATGAAGAAAGAAAATGACAATTATCATAGGATTGTTATAGTCATTCCCCTAAGTCAGAGTGCCCTGAAAAAAGCATTTTTACATCTGATTATCAGAGGTAGAGAGAATGCAGAAACAGAAGAAGCTATGTCCCAGAAAAATTACTTTCACAACAGAAACACAGTCCTGATCTTTGGGACCCTGCAAGGAGCAGTTTCCAATGAAGCTGAGCTTGGAGCCTCTGGGAGAAATAAAGGAAAAACTAAATTTTTTCAATATAACTTGAATAATAATAAATTTTAAAAACCACTTATCCTGAAATAAATGACTAATTTATTCCCAGAATTCTTCATCATTTCTGAATAATATACGTGATGAAGTGTGAGAATGATGCTTGATTAAATGAGGTCCCTGGAGTGCATCAGAGGAGATTTAGTCTGGAAAACAGCATCTGCTGTTTCTTTCTTTCCTTCTCTCAATGCTGTGTTGTTTCCACATTTTACAGCATATTACCCTCTTTCATTTGTAACAGAATGGGACAATATTTATTCAGATTTTTCTGTGGTGGCCATACAATGAGTCTTTCAGTGTGAGGGTCTGAAAAATATTGCTGAATACTTATTTATTTTCCCTGGCTCGAATAGTAATTACCTTCCCTTAGTCAGCCACAGGTTATACAAATCTAAGTCATTATCTGATATAATCATGCCAGTAAATTCAATTCAACTGGCTTCTTCCCAGACTGTATTTTTTTCTGTATTTCTCTTCTTACCAACACATCTGACATTAAGGATCATGGCTTCAGCATAGAAGTAATGTAAGCTAAATAGGTATGTCAATAAGCACCAGTTGGAGATGTTACCACGTATATCCTTTGCCACTGCAACCAGTTTTAGACCGATGAAATGCATCTGCATTGTACATATCTAGTCTTGCCCAGTTCTAGAAGCTGAGGCCATGAATAGGTGGGTTGAAAGGACAGATGAAAGTCCAAGTTATCGGAGTTGAGATGCAAGCATCCAAGGTGAATTTTGAATCACAGAAATAAAAACAGTTAAGAGAACCTATGGGCCCCACTACTGATGGTATTTGAGAAGATAAGGTTGCAGAAGAAATACCGAATAATCATGAGAATGAGGGAAAAGTTGAGGGTGCAATCATATTTAATGGGTATTTTTCACCTTTGAAACTGCTGTGTTCTCTCTGTGACCTTCTGCTTTGCTCTTCTGGACTGTTAATGGGACTAGTGTGCCTGGTGCCCTCACTAGGCTCTTGTTCTCTACCATCATCCAATGTCATCCCCTCATAGACCTACTGAAAATGTGTCACTTGGAGCATACCTCAAAACAACACAGCCATGGAAGAAATTACTTAAAAAGAACTTGTAAGATTATCCTTACTATTCCATGCTTTGTACCTGATATAATCAGAGATGATTTAGAGCAACCTTTCCTATTTGTTTTGTTGGTTTCCCCCCCCCCCCCCCCCTCCCCCCCACCCCTCACCCCCCCACCACCAACCGAAAACAACAACAAAAACGC
>WUAM01000099.1:1263903-1274754 GCA_024336885.1 Actenoides hombroni | reverse complement strand
ATATTTCATTTGGATAGCCTTCCATCTTTGTCACTTTCTGGGGGGAAGAATAACTGTCGAGATTGACATTTTAATTTCTATCTGTCAAGAATGAGATATCTGAATGAACACACACACTAACAGGGCACAGGAAACGTGACTGAGATCTTCACACTAGATTCAGGTGAGGAGAGAGGAACTGGAAAAAGTCTCCAGTAGTCCACACTGAGGAAAGTCTGTATTTTCCTTAGTTGGTCTGGGCATCTTGGGTTTTGCCTCAAATTAGTAAATTCAAACAACGCGAGAACAAAACTTATTCCCGTGATACTGAATGGTGACTATGCCAGAATCAAGGCAGGTTTTCCCTGCACCATCTACATTTTTATTTCTCCACAGATCTCAAATAACTGTCCTCAAAAAGTACAACAGAAAATGCATGTTTGTTCAAGAAGTCGAGGTACAAGTCAAGTAAACACATCTAGTTCCTTTTACATGGAGTGAGGTGTATTTAGACTAATTTAAATATCCCGAACCTCTGTTTCTTTTATGACTACACAGAAAGAATGAGGCTATTCACTTCCACATGCTAGTATCATCTTTTATGAACACCTGTCTCTCTTGGGGGATTTGTTGACCTCGTAATAGAATGTATTTCTTCCTCGAATATTTCTCATATATACTTTTGTAATACAAGCAAGACGGATAAAAATAAAATCATGATTTCTTTTTTCCTAAGAACTGAAGAGAATAAAAAAGTTCCCTTGCTCTTTTTAGAAGTTGATTGGGTAAAATATGGAGGAAGAATAAAAACGGTGACAAATATTTGCTAGGAAATGCTAAGAAACCAGGAATGGAATTTGAGTGTCGGAAGTAAAAAATCATCTAGCAATTGAGCAGCAGTACATGAAAGAAGGTCACTACAACACCACAACACAGTAAGAATTCTTCAGAGCCTAACTGTGTCTAGAATATAAAAGCCATCTTTAAAAAAAAAAAAAGCTAATTCTAGATTTTCAGATTTACTGGGTTATTAATCCTAATTATGCCAAGCATTGTGATTAAGTACCATGATTAAAAAAACAACCTCAAACCCTTGTTTTTTATCATGAAAGAACTATTTGTGAGCCAATAACTAGCTCCAAATGTTGTAGCTCTAAGTTTGACAGTTCCAAAGGCATTTCACAATCAGGTGTGACCAGTAAAAAAAAAAAAAAACAAAGAAAAAATCACTGTGCATAGAGAGACTGGACTAAAATACTATAAATGTGGCTTATGTATTTCATTTACAAATGAACACCATATGAAATATTTTTTAAAAGGACTAAGGTTACTAGTGTCAGAAATGAGTTGATGAGAAGTGACTGATGGCAGGGATATCCAGGAAAGTCCTAGTTTGATACATCTGTTGCTTCTATCTCCCTTCAACAAACGTTTTCTATAAAATTTGGCAAAGGAAAGCAATTCTTCAGCATGGCAATAATTGATCTACCATGTTTTGAGTCTTCACAATCTGTATAACAAGCTAGAGCATTGAGATAATGAACTAGAAACAATACCACCTAATTGTGAATGTTAGGAAAACAACCCTTCCTCACCCTAAGGCTGCAGATCTCCAGGGAGTCTGGTAATCAGTGCTTTTTAAAGAAAAGTCATTGAAATTTTGATTCTTTGCAGATGAGGAAGAAGTGCTTACCTCAATTATGTGTGGAGGAGTTTGTAATGACAATAGGTGAGCAATATATCATGAACCCATTGCTGTAAATTCCTGCATAAAATCATGTTACTTATTGTACGTTTATAAATGTCAAGTGCAGTCTGCCCCAGATGTATTTCAGCAATGGGAAATGGGAGAGATTTGGTATCAGTTTATTGGAAAAGTTTTGTGTGATTTGGTTAAGAAACTTGGTTAAGCTGCAAATGTAGTTATTGGATGAAGAAATCTCTTATTGATGTAGACATCAATAGACAGGCAGACAAATAGTTATTCCTCCAAAATGAAAGGCTTCCAAATCTTTGCTAAATTTTATTTCTGATTACCAGAGGAGAGGAGAGAAAGAGTTTCATGAGCATGCTTTCAGCTCTGTAATCATAAAGTCGATTCTAACTGAGTGGGTGCAGAAGGGAATAGTCCAGGACTCATACTGGAACTGGCAGAAGTGCCAAAAGGGAATTCCCTCCACTGAGGACCACCAGACATCAGTGCTTTATTTCTCTGCACTGGCAGAGCAACTCGCAGAGTTCCACTGACTTCTGTGGAGAAATATAATTTGAACACTGAATGGAGAAGTTGGTCTAAAAGTCTCTCCTATGAAATAGCCTTAAAGACAAGGGTTATATTTCTTTGAAGACTATGGAAAACTCCCACTATTCTTCCAAGTTAAACATTTTTTTTATTATTATTTTGTGACCCTTTTAGTCTCATAAATAAAACCCTACACTAAATACAGTAAAAAAACAACAACAACAAAAAAGCCCACAAAACAAACAAACAAAAAAACCCCACAACAACCAATAAAACACAAACAACAAAAAAACCCCACAAAACAAACCTCACAGAAATGGATAAACTGCAATTCCAGATACTACATTAAAGGATTTAATATCTTCAACTTCAGCTATTCTACTCATCACTCACATTTCATTTACCCTTTAATAATTACTCCAGTAACATTGATCAGTATGGCAAGTTACCTAAAAGATTTTATGGTGCTTATCCAGGTAGTCGATTGTATCACTTGTAGGACAACTGCTGCAAGTTATCCAAGACAGCAGATTATGTTCTTGCTGCAAACAGGTCTCCAGGTTGGCAGAATAGCTATATGGTGGCTTCCAAACAAGTTCACAAGCTTCATAAAGCAATTAGCATCCTCAAGTGATTAAAATGCTGTCCTGGTCACGAAACCTGATGTAGATCTCTGCCAGCTGCCATGCTTCAAATTACAACTCTGGGTCAAGGTAGAAAATCAAGTCTGAAGTGACAGAAGTATATTGACAGAAGTATATTGACTAGAAGTAGTAGTAGTCTACCTGCTCTACAGTCATTGTTGAGAGATACATTCCTTAAACAGAAATTACAAGCAGGAACTTAATTTAGCTGTTGTGATTAGTCTTGCACAAAAGTGCATCCTGGAGGAGATTAGATTCACTAAGTCAGAGTAGTTTTCCCAAGTATCTGGCTTTAGTGCATCTCACCATTTCATTTCCAACAGTAGGGAAATAATAATTAATCAGATTTAGTCATGTACTCTAGGTTCAAAGTACATCTTTGGACTTACATAATTTTCTGAAACTATATACATGATAAAACTGTAGTATCAAAAATTACCTTGGTGAAGTCACACTGACAAAATAATCACTGGTGTAACTCTATCGAGCTCAACAGAGATGAACCACCTACTCTCCCCAATTTCATATTAAAGTGATTCAAAAATCAGCATCATATGGCAAAATTGCACATACAACTCATTCAATACTAATCTCCTGTAATATACACCTTGATCAAGAGCAAAACAGACTGTCAGAGCACGATTTCAGCGTTCTTGGAAAGAAAGGACTTGTTTGCCTTAGCTCAAAAGTATCCATGAAGGCAGAGTATTAAAGTTTATGGAATTACACCAGAAATTAATTTGGTCTTCAGTGTTCAGAGTGTAAACAATGGCACTATTAGTGTGTTCGGACCTCTCTGGTCTTAATGAACTGATCAGATTATTCTATTCACAGGCTTCACAATGATGAAGATCATTATGTATTGTCAAAAGATTCAGCACAAAGCATTCATAACTCTGAAGCCTGCTGGAGTAACCTAATGTTATAGGCTGATAAATTCAGCAGCCTCAGAATTCTCATTAAATATGTCAAGCTGAATTGCTGTGTGTTTTGCCTTACCTAATGGGTTGGGTGACCAACAGCAATGGACAACTAATGGCATAGTGAGATAATCTTATGAAGGTAGCTGAATGAGTGTTTAAAAAGGTACCAAGCAGTAAAAAGCTGTGCAAGTTTGCAGTGAGCTCCTCCATCTTATAGAATGTAAATACTTATAAAAAAGAGTTTTTCCATCTCCTTATAAAGGGACATACAAGCAAGTGAGAAAATGTATTTCCAATGACTAATACAAAAATGATGTTAATTCTTTTTTTTATTATGGCTAAGTGTGATTCACGTTGCTTGTCTTTTACTGGTTTCAGGTACTGAAACTGAGCTAAAAAAACCCAAACAACACCCATTACTAATTCAGCCTTCCAGGTAAATATTAAATGTCACCACACATCAGCTCTATTTCCCTTTTTCAAGCAAAGCCTCTCATCCCTCATGCCTGTTGTTAATGCTTTCTCCTAATTATTTTTTCCCCCTTTTGAAGGGAAAAAGAACTTTGTGGTTTACAAGTCTCATCTCCACACAGAACAGAAGCAACAAAGTACCAAAGATACAGAGAAGTAACAATGTTACCTCTCTGCTCTCCTTACAAAAGGCCATTCTCCAGCCCTGCCAAACATCCTCTGAAATACCCAAACTGGGGTTTTTTTGAGACTGATGACTGATCTTTAACCCTCACTGTTAATGAATCTTTAGATACATTTAGTCAAGATGAAGAGAGGATCCTAGTCTTCTTACATATTTATCTGTGCTACCACAACTAAGTCTTGCAAACCTTTCTCATTGCATCTAATGATATTACTAAAGACTTGAAACAGTATTGTAACTGCTTGTATCTGTAGATACTGAAGCCATTATATCATTTCAAGTGGCAGTTCATTTTCCTTTGAAGAACCTTTCTACAAAAGCATAAATAACATTTTTAAGGCTACACAAACTGATGAAAACGAAGTGTAGCAGCATTCATGACAAGCTTTTTTATCCTCCCCTGTGTACAACTTTTCCCTGTAGTACTTAAACTGTGACAAGTAGCCAGTCATGGAACAGTGCAATTTAAATTTTAGACTAACTTAACTTCTTTAATTACATGTAAGGACTGCATTCTTGTAAAGCAATTTCTACTCTGAAATTAATAAAGCAAATTGCTCTGTTTGTGTTTTTGGTGCTTGTCAGTGTGCATATAAAGTACAGACTGCCTTTTTGATGCAAATTTTGTGATTATTCTTCTGTTTCATCTCAATTGCTGGTGAAGATTACACCCCCCACACACCCACCCCTTTCTTATTTCTCCATTACAACCATATAGCTGGGTACTGACATGCCAAACTCTTTCAAAATGTTTATCTTCATCACATATAATTAAAAATGGAAATTAATTTTCTTGCAAAGTTGTGTTGTTTGCTTTTTTGTTAATGAAGATTTCAGTCCTCTTTGGACAGATCTGCCCTTCACCCTAGTATTTTCAGTTCTCTGGTTGAAGACAATGCATCAACACATGCTATGGAATTGGGGGGTGTTGACTGACTTAGATGTATTTTCTGTGTACTCCAGTAATGTTTAGTTAGTGCAGTAGATCTAGTCCAGGAACCACGATCATTTTACCACTGATGTAGTCTGCAAGCATATTAACATTCACACGAATAAACAGAGTTCCTTGGGCCACAACTGCTTCTTTAGAGCACTCCTGAAATACAGGCACTCTGTCTGATGGTGTGGAGACATACTCTGGCTCTAAATTACAACCTACCTTTCAAAAGCTTTCAAAACTAGAGAATGCATTGGCATTTGAGAATCTAGAATGGGACAAAACATATAATTTGGAATACAATTCCCATCCCCTCGGCACATACACAAACATATTTTTTACAAACAAAAATACCACAGAGCAATTTACTAAATGATATAAAATTCCTGAAATACAAAGTCTCGTTAATGGACTTTTTCACTGTGTCTCAGAATAATTAAAAAACATTACTGCAGTGATTACTCTTTGAAGTTTATTAAGTCTTGTGACGAAGCCATCCCTATCAGTTTGCTGTAGGAGTGCTAGGAGGATTGCTCCGTGCAGTAGCTTCTGTCATCTCAGGAGCACTGCAGACTGTCCCCCATGGTGACCTCACTGACAGTTGGAAAAAACAAACCAACAATAAAATAAATTCACTGTATGTGAAATGTAGATTTCTCTGACTAATAGCATGGTTGATCTTTAACTCTTACAGTGCTGGGGAAATCCTGCATGAGCCTTTTCCTGATTTGTTGCACATAGACCTCTGCTGAGTGTAAATATTTCACCCAAGGAAAACTAAAGCCTTATAGGAATAGCGTGTAGGGGTCTCAAACTTTAGGACAGGACTCCTTTCAGAGGCTTTCGGTTGTATCCTGGCCTGGGCTCCTGAAAATCCACTCTAAACATTACAGAAGCACTAAAACTACAAGATACAGAGGTAAAGATCAACTCTGAAAACATTGCCAATATTCTGCTCAAATTCTGACTGAGACTATGCCTTTAAAAACGCAGTTAGAAATCCTCCATAAGCTGCTGAGGTCTTTAAAAACAAACATTTCAAACACATGCTTTCATTTCAGGCCAGATGAAAATGGTAGCCAGCCTGGTAGAAGACTTTGTACAATTCAAAAAAAAAAGGTCTCAAAAAGCTAGCTCAACCGACTCGTCAGTAAGACAGCAGAGGGAATCCAGTAACATTCCTTGGGCACGGGGAGATAATTTCCAACAGGGAATGGTAAGAAATCTTTGATGGCACTGACCTCAATAGATTGCCTTTGGCATTAGTAACATGGGTAGTACAGAGGTAGTCCACCAATGTGAAACCTGAATTACAGAAACATCCTAAAATTGCATTTAAATTCAAATAATCACATGCATATCATTTTGGAAAATTAATTAAAATATATTTCTCACCTGTCTACCTAAAATGTGACTTCTTATTTTGGAAAAATCTATTACTTTTCTTGCTCTTCCAAGAAACTGGCCCCAAGTTACCAGTTATTTTGCATAGGTATCATCCAACATAAATTATGGAACACTGATCACTCTTCTTCTTAAACTGATGTAGTCTCAACGTGCTCACAACATTCAGGAATAGACAAAATTTCACAATGAGAAGTTCCATTGTTTAGGGATTGAGTGCATTTGCTGCATTTCAAGATGTGGCTAAGTACCAAATATCAAGACCTTTGTCTTTTGTATAGAATTGTGAAATCTCAATGAGTTTTTAAATCTGCAGATAACAAAGCTTGTAGGGACTACAAATAAGCTGGGGGACAAGCTAGGAATTCAAATGAACTTGACAAATGGGAAAGCAAATGAAAAGCAGAGAATGTTTATTCAGTGGGGAGGAAGGCAAGGTTCTGCACCTAAGCATGAACAATTAGCTATGCAAATGAAGGATGTGGATCAAGCAGTTAGCAGTTTTACAGAAAAAGGTGTGAGGTTTGTTATGCATCAATGATGAAAATGAGTCAACAATGCTACATGGTCGAGTAAAAGCCAAATACCCCTCTCAAACAGATGAAACTGAAAGAGAGTCAAGATTCCTCAGGCAATCTTTCCCTATAGACAGAGATGATAAAGCTCTGGCTTGAGAGCAAAGAGCTGGACAGCGTGCTCCTCTCCCAGAAACCTGGACAAAATGGATAGAACAAGGGCAAGGAAACAGCCAAGGTTTATCACCTATGAAGACAGACAGAAATATTTTGAATTGTTTAGCTCAAAGTCCTCTTGAATAAGGAAATTATTTCCTTATAAGGAAAATTATGACACCAGTCTGCAAGTAGGCAAAAGTGTTTTGTAAAAAAGAAGGTATCTACAGGATAAGAAAAACTTCAACTGCGACAGAAAGGATTACATCTCCTCTCCAGAAAATAAGCGTCCATTTTAGCCCTCCACTTTCCTCCCCAACAGGGAGGACGTCATCTCTAAGAAGAAATCTTAGAAGAATCAGTAAAACGTTAGCAATAAAGAAGGTATAGTGGATACTGCCATGTTAGTTCTGAAATTCTCTTCTAGCATTGTTTCTGTTCAAAACCTACAAGTGTACTCAGAAGTAGAGAGCAAGGGCAATGAACACATGTAAAGAAATCTTTTCTCCTGTAACTTTCTTCCAGTTTTCCTTCAGCGTGGCAGAAGCATACTGCTGATTCTCATCAGTTACCTACTGTTTTATTCCTGTGAACAGTGATTCGGATGCCTCTTCTTGAGGAAGGCAGGCACATGTCTTTGGAGTATGGAACAGAAGAAGTGCTTTTAAGGGGGTACTCCTCTACTAAGGGAGCAACTCGTTATGATTTCCGTTAATTAGTTAAGAGAAAGCGAAGCCTTGGGTAAAACCCTGCAATGACTCCAAACTGACAAAAGGAATGAGACTGGAGCAGAAAAGAGTTTCTTCAGACTTGTTTTACAACAAACACATTCTTCTTTTTTTTTTTTTTTTTTTTTTTTAATATTTTATTTGGGTGTTGGGTATTTTTCATGTGTGTGTTTGTTTTTGAAACAAACAAGGTGAACAGTGTCCAAAGTCTGCAGACTCATCACACTCCATAATTCAGGGGATTCAATTACAAGACAGGTATTCTGCTGCAAGGCAGAAACTCTGTAGAAATGATATAGACAGGGGAGGACAGTAAATTATGGGAATAAATGGTAGAGTTGTGTCATTCTATATTTACAGAAGAGTGGTTGTTTTCTGGGAGTACAGCAAGCATTACATGCAGAAACCAGAAAGACCCAAAGGTTTAAGAAACTTGTGAAATCCAAAGACTTGAGTCTTTTGTATAGTATATAAGACATCAAGAAAAGGGCTTTAGCTGCCTCATGAAAGGATCATTCCAGAGCAGAAACAATGTCAGAAGTAAACATTACAACTGACAAGAAACAAGCTTTCTGTGTTAACATCAAATTAAGCTCGGAGTTGTATTTGTTTATAAAGCAGAACTACACAGAGCTGCACTTCAACAGTGAGAAATTGTTGCCCACAGATGGTTTGTGGTATTGCTGCAGCATTTATATTTGCTATGACAGTTTAAAGGAAAGAAAAAACACACCTATATTATTGTTTTCAGTCTAATCTTTCCCATCATCTACATTTTCTTCCTTGATCTAAACATGCAGAGAATCTTATCAGAAGAAAAATCACCACCTAAAGCAGTCTAACACCTCATACAGCAACTGGGACAGGAAGAAGAAAATTTATCTACAACTGAACACAGATCAATGCCAGGCAGCCAGCTACCACTCTTATAATATTTTCTTGGCTATAATGTTTTGTAAATTCAAGTTCGGAAGGGAGTTTGTAGGTGTAAACACTGCAAGCAGTACTTAGTTAATCCACCAATGTATTGGCTTAAGGTACACTTCTACCACACGATGTTACTTAGAAAACTGTGATGCTTTTAGAAATTCTGTATTTCATTCTGCAGAAGAGCTTTAATTTCTGCAGCTCTGAACCCTCAGTGCATCACTTTTCAGAATATCTATCGGCAAAAATAGAAACATAAATTCAGATAAAATGTAATGTATTGTTGAGAAAACAGCTAGACACAGATTAGACTTCAGGACATACTCTCCTCTTGATATATTGCTTAATTCTGTGTTAATTGCACATTTCAGAACAGACTATATGCCTTTCAACTTTACTGTAACACTGAGGTTTCATTTAAAAAAAATGAGAGGGTGTGAAATAGAACATTGTACACAGTACTTAAGATTACCTTACAATACAAGAAATACGACTGCACCGTGCCATGAGGGTTTGAAGCACGACTGAAGGAGATTTAAGACAGCAACAGTCTCCATCAGACACCAGGCCCTCAAAATATTTGTTCTTACCCACTTCTGTTTGCTGTGTTCAACTAAGATACAGTCTCTTTAATTCCACGTATCAGGGCCTGCATTAGGACTTGCCAAAAATCATGCAGAAATAAATGACATCAACATCTCCGTGCTTTAAAATGCCTCTGTAAAATATGGAGTGTTTACATCCTGCTTTGAAGAATTAAATTATGACTTGAAGACAGTATTGCCATATTATTTCTTCATGTTGGTCACTAATTTTATACAGCCTTGGACAAGTAACTCAACATTGAGGTCTCAGTTAATCTCTGGTGGATGTGAGGTTTAACCAATGACTGTTCACTATTTGGGAACATCAGTAGAAAGAAACATAAAAATGCAAAGCCCATTTTCTTAGGTCATACAACTGGTGGACTAAAGATTAAATACCAAGTCATGCTGATATTAAATATGAGGTAAAACACTTTGTACCAGCCAGGAATAGATATAGGAATGAGATAAAATTTAGGGTATAAGAATAGTTACCATATTTTCAAGAGCTTCAACTGTTTAGGCTTCAACACTGTGGGAGAAAATCCAGCAAACTATTTTACTAACTTAAACTCTAGGCATCTAGACACATGCCCAAGTATGTTTATACCTATGGCACTCCAGTGCTGACTAACAGAGATGTTTCAGAGAGCAGCTCTGAAAGCATCTGAAACAAACAAAAAAACATTGGAATTTGACTGTGGGTCTGTTCCAATGCCTGACACTATGCAAATAATCAAATTTTTGAGAAGGTCCACTTAAAGCAAGAAAAAAAACCAACAAAACACCTCATGCTCCTCACCTCTTACTATATTAGCGATGAAGCAATGTTACATTTACCTGAGATTATAATCTGGTCCAGAAGTTATAAAAATGTAGAAATATTTGATAGAGTGGCACTTCTCTCAGAAATTTTATTGAGTTGAATAATATATGCTTTCAGGAGGAAGAATGAAAGATATAGCTAAGTGGAAAGCTCTTCTGAAGAATTTTAAAGATACCATATTATCACCACAATAGAGATTGCGTTTTGTATCCCATCTACATGTAGTAGTAAATAAAAACATATAAAACCGAAAACCCCTCAGGTGACATTTTAAAGAGGAATACTTCTTTTGCAGTGTAAGGGGTCCACGTCAGTATCTCAGAGCACAAAG
>WUAM01000099.1:1230500-1263566 GCA_024336885.1 Actenoides hombroni | reverse complement strand
TGCCATGTAAGGGTTTCATGTACATATCTCAGAGCCAAAAAAAAAAATTTCCCTCCCCCCCCCCCCCCCCAAGAAAAGAGCACTTGCTTCAAAGCTTACACAAAACACACTAAACAAACCAAACCCAACATCTAGTACTTAAAACAGTATTCATTGCACTCAACAGGCCATGTCAGCTTTGCCCCCGAGGGCTGCTCAGGCTGCAGGACCCCACCCAAGGTACACCCCAGAGCTAAGGGAGTGCCATCCCCTCGTCTCTGGTACCAACTTGTGCTGGGTTGACCTTGGCTGGCTGCCAGGTGCCCACCCACCCGCTCATTCCCTACCAGGGAGAGAGGAAAGCAAGCTGACAAAGCTTATGGGTGATGATAAAGGCAGGGAAATTACATATTACTGTCACAGGCAAAACATACTCAACTTGGGGAAAAATTAACGTAGTCTATCGCCAGTTAAAAACGGAGTTGGATAATAGGAAGCACGGACAAAATTTAAAACCCTTTTCTCTTCCACCTTTATCCCAGGCTCCACTTAATCCCTCATTCCCTATCCCTCCTCCCTCCCTGGGTGATGTGGGGATACTGAGATGAGGGTCAGCATACAGCAGTACCTCTCTGCAGCTCCTTTCTCCTCACAGTTTTCTCCTGCTCCAGCATGGCTCCTCTCCACAGCCCACTACTCCTTCAAGGTAAACGTGCTGCTGAGAGGCCTCCTCTCCATGAGCCACAGTTCCTGCCAGAAGCCTGTTCCTGTACAGGCTCGGTCATCGCAGGGGAGCCTCTGCACCAGCACCCCCTCTGCTCTTGGGTGCTCCTGGGGCAGCAGCTGCTTCTGCTCTTACTGCCTCCCTCACGGCCTGAAGGGTAGTTTTTCCCCTCAGTTAAACTGGTTTCTCCTGAGCTGACCCACCCGTGGCTGAGGGGCTCAGCTGTGCCCCGCGGCCAGGCCCCTGCGACCGCCGCAACCAGCCCCTCTGGCGTGGGGCAGCCCCGGCACCGCCTCAGAGCGGCTGCCCGGCCGCTTCCGGCCGGCAACGCCTCGCCACGCAGGGCCGGGGAAGGCCCCGGCACAGGCGCGAACTGTTAAGCCCGATCCCACCAGCAATCTGAATCGTTTGGAAACCGGGGGGCTCATCTGAACTAGAAGCCCTGGGCAATGTCACGCTGGGTGCCCCACGTAGTGTTTTCTAGGGCGCCTACAGAAGGCAGGAGTTAGCCCCTCGGCCTGTGCGGTACTTCGGCAGAAGCTGCTCTTTTAAGCGCGGCCTTAATGCTTTCCATCTAATTAGGGTGCTTCTCCTTCCCAACTTCAAACTGGTTCCTGGCAACCACAGTACTCAGAGGAGGAAGGAGCTGTGGATATTGATGTACCATTTAGCAAGCGATAAGCTCGGCTGAGAGCGATCCGTGCCTTTCTGGGATGCGGTCTCACTGCATTTTTATTCCAAAAATTCAATACCCCTTTGATGCCTAACCAAACTAGCAATTAGTTGTCAAGGCACAGCTAAAATGGCAAAATAAAAGCTGTAGATTTAATCAGCATTTGCATGGTAGCTGAAATTATGCTGCTTAATGACTTGAATGGGTTGCAATAAAAATGAGTTGACTATATATCCCCAAAAAGTGATTCCTAGAAGAACAGTCAAACATAATAGCTTCAGGAAATAACATTAAAAAATATTAAACCATGGGGCTCTCGGTTGCCTTAAAATATGGGCATAAAATCTAAATCTCTTTAAGAACATACCAAATTTAGCCATAGATGTAGCTGAAGAAAATAGATTTGGAAAGGGAAATTTTGTTTGGAATGAATCCTCAGAATAGCCTGCCTGCCTGACTTTTCATAAAGACTACTTTTTCTGGGAAAAAAAACCAAACCAAAACAACCTGAAACCTCTCCCTGGTGCTTTGGATGTTTAGTTTGGTTTTTTTTAGTGAAACACCTCATTGTTTTCATTTTACAGCCACAGACAATAGCACTTTTCTCATCAGGACAATGTATACCAAAAAAAAGGCAAACATTCTGATTCAAAAATGAGGATCCATTTCATTGAGAAGTTGAACAAAAATGTCCTTGAGGTGATGCTCTGATGAATGCTGCAGGTTTAGACATGATGTTAAAGCTGAACTGTCACCATCATTCTAGATATGATGGATTTGATTTGGACATAAAGTATACAGTAAACATTTGGAAAACTATATGATAAAGAAGACTGCTGTGTCTAGGTTACCACAGACTTCAATTTCCTAACATCTCAAGAAGCATGTGCAGATTACAACTGTTTGGGTGTGAAATACTATGCTACCTTTGTTCATTCTTAAAGACTTTTGCAGTTTGACAATTAAACTTTCTATGCCTCACTATGTTGTGATTTTATACCAGATATTTGATAAAAATAATGATGCAGTCCTGCTTCTGGATAATGGCGTAGAAAATACTTCCATCTTTTGGAGACATGTGACAGACTGATGCTAACTGTCTTGCTGTCGTATTTTAAAGCATTAGCTTTAACTTTTTAAAGCACTTAAATCTATTATTATGCTTAAAAAATAAACTAAACAGAAAAATGAACTTTATTAGCTTTTCTGACATGTTTGTTTTATGTTGGTAATACTTGAACACCACATCTCCTCACAAATTACAAGCTGAAGTGGGCCTGTGCTTCCAGACTTCCTTGCCCTCTAGGTTGTACTGCTGCCTCACATCCAGCTGCCTCTCCCCAGGAACCTTCCTGCACAGATGCCCTGCAGCCACGATTCCCCAAAGCCATCTTAGGCACGGGCTTATTCTGGCCCTGGGCATTTACTTTTGCTGAACTTAAGGAGGTTCCAGCTAGTGCACTCCTCTAAGTTTGCTGATGTCCTTGTGAAGGTCAGCCTTTGCCATCCATTGTACACCCCATCTCCCTCTGTTCTCAGATCAGCCACACACTTCGCACAGGGTATTTTACCCCATCATATAGACCACTAATGCAAACGTATCTCAGGCACACGATTTTAGGGAGAGAAGTTTGAATTCAGGATTTCTGCAGGATTGACTATTTAACTTGAAGAATAAGTTTATTACACTTTCTGCAGCAAAAGACTGTGCCATAAACTGATGATACAGATGGGCAGCAGCTGAACAGGATTAGAGTGGATGGAACCATCACAGACAGTGAAATACTTTTTTTCATTAAATAAAAAAAAAATCAACAACATTTTGAAATGTTCCTTTAAGCAATATGAAACTTATACAGAGCACAATTCATTATTCACAATTCTGAGAAGCAATTTTTAAGCTAATGATAGAAAAATGTCTGACATTCAAAACCTGAAGCTCTAGGAGCAATGAGTTCACGTTTTGTCACTGCATGATAAAAAAGGACAAGTACAATAACAATACAGCAGATCACAGTTAGCAGCCTGCCTGACACACCCCTTATTATCTTACTTGCGTGCAGATGGCTTTCACAATATTTTTCTCAAGTATTCTCGAACACTGAAATGCATTCTATAAAATGATTTACCGTATGTTTATAAATACTATGTACATAATCATTACATCTTGGCTGAAAGGGACATTTGCATATAGAGCCTGACAGATACCTCTCTAATGGACAATATTATGTATATACACACCTTACAGTTAATTATAAGTGAAGATTCCTACTGGAGAAGGAATTAAAGACAGTTGATTCAGCACAGTCTGACAGGCTTAATATTGATGCGCTGAACTACCTAGACACAATTTGAAAAGTCAGTAAATGTAGTGTAGATTCATACTTTGCTTCTACAAATTCATAGCCAATCACTGATCTTTTTCATCCCAAATTAATGTTTTGGGAATAGTACGAGTACTACGACAGGTACTTTGAATCAAATACTGATATCAAAACAGTAAAAATGAAATAAATACTTCAGCAAATGCCAAGTCTAAGGGCTGCAATGACAAGAACAATGACAAAGAAATAATGGGAAGAGCTGCCCATCAAGAGAATTGTCTTACAAGTACGTTTAGTGAAATATATGAGCTACCAGTGACTTAAAAGATACACCGTTCTTATCAACAAATTAATTATAAAGTTACTATAGTTCACAGATAAACAGAGCAAGACCAATGAGAGGAGACAAACAAGCTGGTGGGCCAGAAAGAACCAAGTATGCAGAGGAGATAACAAAACACAGAGCAGTTAGATGCAAGAAAGGCCATTTTATCACACCTCCTGCCATGGCTGCCCCATCTGCCGCTTATCTCTTCTGTAACTCACAGAACATACTGCAGCTGAATTACCTGGTTTCTGCTTGGCTAAGACAGCGGCTGGAAATCTGGCATTAGCTTGTTACACCTGTTGTTTTTTTACATTTTAATGCCACTGTTTACCGTTACCATTGCATTTACTACTCAAGTAATATGCATAGTTAGATCTGTATTAGTATTTTTCTATCCTGTGTAAACGCCTCCCTGCTCTTCTCTTGGGTAAATTTGCAAATCCAAAATAGAAATATCCTCATTAGCAACCTGTTTACATTTTTATTTTGAATATGCTTAATGATTGAAAGGATTGTCCAGAAAGGCACTGAACCTTGATCTTAGACTAAAAGAAAAAGTGGTCATCCACATATATCTTGCTGTTGCTTCTTTCAATGGTTAATTATCTTCAGCTAAATATCCCTAAACCTGCTGGAATATGAATTTATTTTTCTCTTTGGCTTTATCTTTGGTTTTAGTTCTTCCCCCTTTCTACTAACTCACAGAATTTTCTACTGTGAGCAAGTCACATCATTGTTTTGAACTCTGTTTAGATAGCGTTTTTCTCTGAAGGACTTTTGTTCTCTCAGTGCACACAACATGATGGTGACTCTCCTCTGTGCAACCCGTTATTTTCTTTCCCTGTGTGTGCTCTGTAGTAGCCATTAATTCTGCATTGAGAGATGTCCCAGAATGGAGGTGCTGAATCACTAATGTACATGTAGGCATTCAGAAAATGTACTATAGGAATCTCAAATAGCATCTAATTTGACACCGTGGCCTAATTCAGCCTGCACTTAGCCTTAGGTAACAATCACAGTCCACAGTCATATTGTGCTAAGAATCATACAATCACTTTGTTAGATTCTCTTTCTGAAAAGCTGATGTTCCAGTTTAACACGTATGCCTGAAGGTAAAATTACCATGTTGGAAATTTCTCAATAATTTTAAATCCTCTAGAAATAAACTAATAGATATGTCATTTAACAAACAAGACCCTTTTTGATTGCGGTGTGTCTGTAGTCATGAAAATGGAATTATTATGGCTGTGTACATCTATTATGGAAATGCAAGTACAACATAACCACCTTTCATCAATGCTTCAGTCCACATCTTGAGAATTGTTTCAGGGGAATTTATGTTAGAGATGTGTGTACTGAAGCTGGTTACAGCAATCACTGTTAATCAGTCAGTAAAAAAACCAAAACCCAACCATTCACAGACATTTTGTGAACAGCACAAGAAGCCAGACATTCTAGGATAAATTATTCAAAGCTGTCATTTACTTCCTTACACGTGTTCTGCAGAAACTTCCACAGCTTTTCAGATGAGATACTGTGAGAAAGGACACTTAATCTGCTCCTGAATTCTGTTTGAAGCCTGCAAGGTGCATGGATGCCTGTGCAACACAGACACCTCAAGGAAGTCGTTTGGACACAGATTTTATGTCCTGTATGTACTAAAATGAAAGGCTACCTTTTATATACTTGTAAAGGTTAAAAATAATAATAATAATTAAAAAAAAAAAGCTGGAAGAACCCTCCCCCCCTTCATTAAAAATAAAATGTCTCATTAATGCAAGCATCACTTTTAGGTTTTTTTCTTTCTAGTATAGTAATTACAGGATTCATCACACCCTAAAGTGAGTCTTCTGAACATCAAACTTCTTCTTGTGTGAAGTGGTTTGACATCAAAATACATTCATTGACTAGCTGCAAAGCTAAGACACCACACACTATTCCCCATGTATCTTTGTTTAGTGGCTCTGCACAACAGATGGAATTTTATGTCATGCAGCATTAGGCTACTGTTAAATTTTAATTTCAATGAATGGTCTTTATACTCTTTCTTTATGCACACCAGGGATATTTTAGGCATCCATTTCCCTTCTAATTAGCTTTTATTGCTGAATTCATTCTGAATCTCTGGAAGTCATTAGATTCTCAAACATTCACAGCTGAATTTACTTACTCTCTAATAAAATTAATTAGTTCCTCACAAAAAAAATGGCTACATTTGGTCTACATCTATACATATAGGTAAGTATTAAATGTAGCTTTTATGTATCCCTTTCTGGTAGTGTCTTTTTTTAATATTGACTTTTATCCTTGTTGCTAACATCCCTGTTCCAGTCTGATGCTTTGCCTATTTACCTTAAAATGAAACCTATTTCAAGGGCTTTGTGTCCTAGATTATGGCACAGCATCACTTATGCACTAATCTCTGTCAAAAAGCTGTTAAGTATTGTGAGTTTCCTTAAAATACTGTGTTCACTGTAAAACTGTGCAGATCTGTAGAGCCTAAGGCACAGGTAATTTCCACAAATACTGCTTGAGGAACTCAGATAATGTTGGCTGATAAATTGTATTAAGTATAAAAACTTTTAATTGGTCTGTTTGGAAGAAGAGAAACAGCCCAGGTAATGCAAGGAAGGAAGAAGTCAAAATATTATATTTTTTTGGCCAGTGATTTACTAGAATAAAGGGTCAAGCATTTTCATGCATCTGGAAAAGAGAAAAAAAATGTTGCACTGAACGCTAGTGTGACTGCTTTTTATGTTTTTTAATATGTGGGTAGTTGCTTATGGAAAGTCTGAGGTAGCTTAATGGCACAACAGCATTAAGCTCTAATTTATCATTGTGCTAGAACTATGAAAATGAAGAATATACCTTCAGGGGACAGGCAATGAAAGATTTCATATTGTGTGGATTACAGTGGAATATTTATGACACTAGGTAAGAGTCTGCAACAACTTCTGTGGTAACCTCCCATTTTAAGAGGTGTAAATTATATGTGGTTATCATATAGCTACAACACATATGATTTGCAAAGTGTTACAATATTTGTAAGACTCAGAATTGAACTTAGCACAGAATCCGTTTCCTTTATACTTTTCATACTGTCAACACACGAACAGCTTTACTTTTAGAAACTGCTTACGAACATGTTATAGACATTCATATCTATTCATGTGCCTAAAAAGAAAAAGGTATATATACTAGAGACACCATATGTCACTTACATATGCTTGTATACTTATCATTCCCATTTTATTTATGGACATAGCAGTGCAGCAATAACAATATTGTTCCGGTCACTTTCCACAGTCAAGTGCACCTCATGTAATTATTAATTTCTTTCAAATCCATCATTTCAAAGGACGTGGCTCCCCAGAGGTAACACACCTTCCTCACAGACAAAAGACATTCTTTATAGGAGACGAGTAGCTAAAGTCTCCTGATTTTAGCATACAGGCCGTGGTCTAAATACTGCTCAGAAGCAATCAGGTAATAAAGAGTAAATGGTGTCACTGGAAGTATATTTATTTATGTAAAAGCTGTGGCATCAAAGATGGAGGTTTATGTCTCTGTCTAATTTGACATTCCCATGCTTACACTATTCTCGCTGAATTAACTACAATTTCCCTGTTTAGCAGAAGAGAGAAAAGTTTTGATAACAAAAGGAACCTCAGAAACTGCACACTAATTCAACATTTTCCTGGTTTGCTCCTGTAGTAACAGATGTTGTTTGTTTTGGTTTGTTTGTTGTCGTTTGGGGATTTTTTTGTTTGGTTGGGGTTTTTTGTTTGTTTGGTTTTTTTATAGGGTATTTCTTTTTCCCCAGGTTTTGGGGTTTTTTGGGGTTTTTTTTTGGTTTTTTTCATTAAAGTCTACATGATAGGCCTGAGAGCAACAGTACCTGCTTCACTCAGTATATTCCCTCTCATCTCTTCCTTGTTTGGTTAGTGCATGCTCTTGCAAAGCCCAAGCCTCTTCCATCTGCAGCAGACGCAAGCACACATAGGCAAAACAACAAAGGTGGCTTGTGCACTCATGAAAAAAGTGCACAAATTAAATGTATATCTCAGAAAACAAAACCAAACAAACCAAATACTGTACAAGCTAAACAGACACATCAAAAATAAATGTTTTACATTGTACCACAGTTTTGGTGCTAAAGCTTAAGTTTAGAATCCACTACCAGTGATACAGTTAATTATCTTGGATAAAAAGGTACCTTACTTGGGCAATCCCTCAGAAAGGTAGAAAGCCCATGTCTCTTTACAACCTCATGAACACAAGACACATGAAAAGAAGGGTATATAACATCTGAACATCTCAAAACTTATCAGTTACTTCAAAAGGGGCAAGAATAGATGTAGGTGAACACTACAAAGCAAGGATAAAGCATCTGAGAAGCAATGCATGTTATTAACTAATTCAAACCAATTGCCAAATTGACTAGTTAACTCAGTATGGACTAAATGTGTCCTGTATTAAGGATTTAAATTTTTTTAAGTCTCTTCAAGGTTGTTCCTTGAAGAATAATTTTTAGGTTCTGGAGGATTTCCCAAATTTTCATCCTTCTCAAGCAGAAAAAAAATAATTTTGTCCTATGAATAAAAATTCTCTAATCATTCCATGAGGAACAGGGAAACAGAAATACTCCTTTCATCAAAGTCTTTCCCTCTGCTTATGGGGAACTTTAGCTTAGATATATAGTGGACAAGACTGAAAAAAGATCTTGAAACTCACTTCATCATAGACTAAGTTTTTTCTGATGAACAATACTGTAACTCAATATAAAAAGTCAGTACAGAAGCAGCTTAAAGAATTAGATTACTCAAGGAAATTAAAAGCCCAAATCTGCTTTGCCTTTATGGAACAACTGGTAGCAACAAAAGCAAGAATGATTCCAAATGGAATTTTCTTAGGTTTCTTCATTATCATTTCCAGGCAGTGCTTTGTCACAAGATTAAAACAAAAGTAATGTATTTGTAGAAAATGTTTAAATATGCATAGTCATGAAGCATGGCGCAGCCTCATTTTATGTTATTCAGACTTGTAAAATGTGAAATAAAATTATATTTTCCCCCAATTCAACCTTTTTTAAAAGGAAATGCTGACTAAAACAAAAGAATAATGCAAAAACAGATGATTAGAATAAAAGGATCATCTGAAGTATGGATACTAATTGAAAAGCTTTCATTTTTTTTCTCAAAAGCTATTATGTGTTTTCATATAGAGTTTTTGTTTTTGTGATTTTTTTTTTTTTGCATAAATAAGTTATAACAATGGGTAATACAGATTTATTTATGAATTTGTTAGACTGGAATTTTAAATAGGCTCAAGAATTCAAGCTGGCCAAAAATGAAATAAAAAATAAGCCACCTGCTCCATTACTTCTCTGCTTTAATGCATCCATTTTTCCCGTGAACACATTCCACGTGCAAAGTTTCTCATTTATTTTACCAGCGTATCTCCTTTATTTTACTTTTTCAATGCTATTTGGTTTTTCTAGATCTTCAGTTTTCACTTAAACCTCATTCCAGGAGAATTATTTTTCAAAAGTTAGTTTATGATGACTTACTGGTTAGCGATGTTGGGATATGTTATGCTTTTAAAAGCTGACATATCTCACTGATGTACATGACATTTTTGCTTACAAGTATTGAGTTAACAGTTCCCTAAAATTTGTGAGCACTTGTCTCTGAAGTAACACATTTCTCTTAGAAACATCTCAAATCTCTTGCTGCTACTAGTGAGCTATACAGTCACTGCACCACAGAAACCCCTAAGCTGCAGCTGTGTGTCACTGGTACCCTCTCAAGGTTTTTTCCTTCTGCAGCTTTTCTTTGGGATTATTTTATTGTGTCACTGACTAACAGGCTTCCTTGGATTGTCATCCTTTATTGCCTATTCGTGCCAGCTGCAAAAATACTGGCTTCCTTTTTTAATCATAAAATGAATTGTTGCAGGAATGAGGAATGCTACAGTTTCCTCCACATAACGTTCTCCAATCAGAAAATTATAATTTCTCAGATGCATTAGCACAATATACTAGGAAACAGCTGCATAATTTAACTTAATTGTTAAGCAATACCTCATTACAGCAAGACAGTAAATTCAGCAGTTCACATTTTTTGTGTGCCTCATCTTCTCAGTGCTCGCCTCATGTTCTCTTTTTCTTCTGCCTTTCTGCTCTCAAAGGTGCTGGAAAAAGCTATACTTGCAATAAAAATGAAGTTATCTTCTTTAAGAACTACCTTAAATTCATGGTAGAAGCCCAAGATTCAAATTTATAGGAAAGTAAGTCCTAGATAATTCTGAAAAGTGTGGTAGCAGATATTCATCCATCTTTTTTTAAAGCAAATTAAAAAGAAACATCCAAAATCCAAGATCAACTAAACATTCTGTTTTGAAATACATCCTAAGATCGAAAGGCCTGTGACAGCAGTAGCTAGTGTTCATCAGGGTAGAGGTGGAAAGCTGCATAAAGAGCACAATTCAATACAAATGTATGGTGAGCACCTAATGTACAGCCTGTTTTAAGATACTGAGACAAGAAACCGTTTGCATTCCCCACTAGTTCATCTAAGAAAATGTAATTGTTGAGATGAACTAGATCAGGCAACACTGGCAGGCTAACATCAGTTCTTCTCCAGACGTTCAGTGAATCTAGTCCTTTATTTTCTTTTGCCTTTTTCAAACAAGCCTTAATACAGCTTTCATTCTAAACCAGTTTATTTTGGTTTTAATTTTCTTCACTTCCATGATTTATTTTTTTAATTCAGTACTTTCTGAATCAATTAGAATTTATTTATGCACTTATATTTGGATTCCATGGCCAGACTCATCTATCTGTATAGTGTATTCATATTACAAGTCTATGTGTTGATTCCTAACTCCCGTGCAAATTTATTAATTTACTGGCTTCTCTAGGTTGAAGGAGGATAATTTCTCTATTAGATATATTTTGTGAGTTCAGAACTATTCCAAACATGCATCACTTTTATTGCTGCCATTGTCTAGCCGCATGTTTAGGTATCTCTAAAATATTTATTTTGTATCATAAAATAAAACCACAAAAATCTACAAGAGCTGCTAGTAACTTATAGGTGTGTTACCGGGTCTTTCTGCTGCTGGTGGATTCTGCCCCTTTGAACCAGAAGTGTTCTTGTGTTCTGAATGTGCATTGAAACTGGCTGTGCTACCACAACTACGAAAGACACACCTTCCTTGGTTTTAGTAGTTGTATATTTTATTTTTAATAGTTCTACATTTCTCTTCAATATTCTTAACTAAGGGGTCATAATAGTATGTGGGAGAAGGTAAAGGTTTTACCAAAATGGTGATACTCACCTTCTAGCCTCCCAGAAGAGATCATCTGGAGCATGGCCTCTCCAATGCTGAAAATGAAGGAGATAGCATCTTCTTTTGTAAATCTACTTTCAGTCATGCGAGAAGCCTGCAGAATTCATTTTGAGTGAAGTCAGAAGAGTAAATATTAAGAACAACCGCTTACATTCCCCTCTAAGTTAGGACTATTATAGAGAAGTACTCAAGAGAGAGTAGGAAAACTTCAATGACCTTTCTTCTTGCCAGTTCTATGTAGTATGAGCAATCAGTAATTAAAGCTTTTCTATAACTATAGCCAAACATTTAAAACAATTAAAGCTTCGGCCTTTGTAAGAAGGTTTTCAGGTATTGTTCCTTTTTTATTGTTTCATTTTTTTGTTCAAGGAGATTAAAATAAAATCACTTGAATACAAGAAACAGTAACACTAAGAATCTGAAAGTATTTAGTTGGAATATCTAATTACTGACAACAACCAACCATTCCTGTAACTTCTGCACTGTGTAATTCTTCACCCACTGAAATTCAGCTAGTTGCTAGTAAATGTTTCATTTAAAAAAAAAAAAAAATTTAGAATATTTATAACCATATTGTAATGACTATAACACACATAGTAATGCAGCCTGACTTCATTAGTGTAGACTGGCTTTTCTGCTAAGCAATATCTGCATCACCGGATTTCACCAATATTTGTGTATAAAAGGCAGAATTCCTGATCTAAAACTGGTATTGGTAGGGAATTAAGACAGTTCTGTGAAGTTTTATGAACTGCTTGTTTCCCATCTTGTGGACCAATATATAATCCTTGTTCTTTTTCCCTCACAAGGAAACAAAAGGGACCTAATCTCTACACTTGGACTTTCATAACCAGGATCTGACAGTTCAGAATCTGACAAAACATGGTGAAAAATACTGAGCTGTGTATTAATATGCAATTATAAAATAAAATTTGCCTGTAGTTATCACAAAGGGGAATGATTAATTGTCTTCCTAGCCTGGTCATCTAATTAAAGTAAGCACAACTATAGTCATTACATTCAGTTCTTAGCAGAGCCAGTTACTTTCTGTTGATAATTACAGAAGAACAGTAGCAAAACAGGCTTGCCAGTGCTTGTATAAGGGAAATAATATTTCCCTTCTGCATTATGCAAGGAAAAAGGAAAAGATCGTCACAAATATATGGTGAGATTTAATTCTAAAGTGTATGATTTATGCCAGTACTATTTCTTTGCTACTTCAAAAATGCACCGTTTTATTTGAAAAGGCATCAAAATAAGAGGAAACTTGGGAGAAGTGAACACCTGCTATGAAGTATTGCTGAGATACAGCAAAATAACTCCACTGCAGCTAGTTCATGGATCACATTGGCCTGGGATGCTTTAGGCCTGAGCAGGATTCAGAAAGATCAGTTGTTTGTAGGGATTTCATAAATGTCCCCAGGCTATATAATTAATGTTTTCAATGTAAGATTAACCATTTTTACAAACAGTACATGACCTCAGTGATGAGAATTAAGAAGAAAAGCCCTCCCTGGGGCAGACTGTCCTGTAAGCAGCAGTATCTTGCCCACTTCTTTCAACATGTTAAAACAGGCTCTGTGGATGTAGGGACTTCCATTGGGTGCAGATACTGCAGCTGTATTTTAGAATGTATTTTATTCATATAATAACACATTCTTAGATTTATTTTATACATATACCCTAATCACATATTCTTAGCGTATTTGATATATAGTGAATGGTCTGGTCATGTTACAGACATTTTTGTTAGCCTGTTCCAAGAAGAAAGGTGGTTTTGACCAAGACAGACCCCCCATTAAGCATATTTCTCAGTATGATTCAGCAGGTCTGAACATGATGTAGTGAATCTGACTATGCATTCACTCTCCCTAGTTAAAATTCAAGACTGGCTTAGATGAAGAAATTGCACCTGTTTAACTGGGAGATGAATCAGGTGTGCTAATGAAAAGGTGTCAGAGAAGGACAATAACTTAGCAAACTGAAAAATGCTAGAGTGACAGCTATTGTTTTTTTAAACCAAGTCCCCCCAGATGACTGTTTATCAGTCAGCTGTTGCAAAACTATTTACAAATGGGTCTAATAAAATCTCTGGGTCTGCTTATTACAGGAAAAAAATGCAGTCCTTCTGTGGTCAGTGTGGCAGCTATGAAAACTACATAACCCCCAAAATAAATATGAAATTCAAAAGCTAAAAATAATTATTCAAACAAGTATAAGCGATGCCTAAATATGCTAAGGTAAACAATAACTCCATTAGCATATTTTGTCGTTCCCTGGTACCCAACCATACTTAGCAACAAGGAACTGGGTCTTCGTGCTGTATGAATTAACCTTCATCTTTATCTCTCAGAGTTTTTGAATGGCAAACACTATAACAACGATCGAGATTAAAATGTTAGCCTGAAGTCAGATACCTGATAGAATGGATGAATCTTTAATTCACTTTTAAATTGCTTAAATAATGTTACATTCAAAATTTTCTGCATGGATGAACACTAATTCATCCCAGAAAGAAATGTTGCCGTGTTAAATTCAATAGTTTAAAAAATTTAGCTATTAAAAGATTCTAATTTAGCATTTCTTTCAGTATTTTATGCCTTTCCTAGTAAGAAGATGCATCAACAGGCCATGATAAAGAGACTAAACAAAGATTTAAAAATTCTGTCCAAGCTCAGTATTTGCTTTTATTACAATAGCTTTTTACACAGGCAGCTATGACAAAAATGAAAGACATAATTTGATAGCAGATTAACATAGTTGCAGACTCTGTTTCTGCAACAGTTTACTGATGGGCAGGTAACAAATGTGTTTAATTCTGTTATTTGTCACTAATTTGGCACTTAGGTGTTGTTCCTTGAAAAAATAGAAGGTTGGCCCATGACAAGAAATCTGCTAATCAAAGACTTCTACATCACAATCTGAAAGTCTCCATTCTGATCACTGAATCTTAAAAAAAGCATTTTTGTGTTTTGAAAATAGAGAATTTTGAAATTCCCTAAATAGCTTAAAAATATGCTGACTTTAATAAACTGCAAGTGCATAGTTCCATGAAATAAAACTACCACGGTTATGGAACTTTTAGCTTAATTTCTGACAAACTCTTAAACATCCATGTTCTGTAAGAGATTGTGTAATTAGCAGAAATAGATCCTTCCCTACCAGTTAGGGAAACCGACATTTTTATTTCTTCTTCTATAGTTTAATTTCATAAATCTTCATATTCATTATATCAGATAACACTCCAGCTCTTCACCTCTCTGCTGCACACCCCCCCCTCCCCCGAAAGAAGTCTTGAAAAGGGTCTAGTAGCAATCTCAGCTGAGGGTTTTTTAAGGTAATAGTCTATCCCAAATGGTTTGGGAGAAAAAGATTTTCGATAAAGTTCAAGAACTTTCTCTCTCACCTTCAAACGAAGCTACATGATTTTAATCACTGATATATCCCTACTGCTCTGCCAGTCCACATTAAGTGTCACAGCACTCTTATGACAGTTCTTAGCTGAGCTTTAGGGATCTTCTACCAAACCCCATTTTTCAAGCTGGGAATTATAAAGAGCATTTGGCAAGAACACTGTATTTGGTCCAGGTGCCAGACACCTTTTTGGCCCAAAGGAATATGACATTCATCCACTCATACCAGAAAATTGACTTCTAACAGAGTACTGCAGGCCATTGAAAGCACTGGGCCATTTCCTTTCTGGACAGAGCTTTTCCAGTGCCATCTGTTAGGAGCGTGCTTCCTTTTGGTGTTAGCTGGCATTCAGTATCCACTGTTCTTACTTCATTTTCATACTTTGTTTGAGCATGATGCACAAAGCAATCTATGAGGGGACAGAGATTCATTTGGACCTTCAGCTTGCAGGTGTTTCCCTTGGCTACTTCCAGTTGCTGTTAACCTGCTGGGTTATACTGGTACCACAGACCTTCTACTGCTGAACATCCAGCTCTAAAGCAGCTTTGTGATAGGTTTACACAGATAAGCAGCAATATGGGAGAAAACCCCAAGCCCTATAGCTTTTCTATAGTTAATTAGCCATTTCTTGGCTACTCATAGGTGTGCAGGGCATGCCTGAGGAGCACCAATGAGCAAGTGCTTGCCTCACAGCCTGGGGCTAGGAAGCTAAAACAAAGATAAAGCAAATATGACTCTGCACATTACAAGATGGCTTTAAGGTGCATCAGAAACACATAGTGCAACCCCAGATCAGGCATCAGAGGCAACAGCACCCCCAAATGAGCTGTCCTGCATGGAAAGTGTTATGGGACCTATCCACTTACGGTCCTACGAAAGGAAAAAATGAAATTAAACCTTATGGTTAGTATATCTTCAATAGAAATCTCTTTTGAAAACCTATTCTTTTATAGGGCAAAAACTTAGGACAGAATTTGGTTTGCTTTCCTAAGCCCAAGACAGTTCATATTGTTCAGCTTCTAGAAAAAGAATTAAGACTTAAAAACTGCCCAAAGATTTTTTGCTTACAGTTACTTTTTTAGCCTACTCTCAGCAACATAGAAAGTTTCAGCTATTGTTATCTTGTCCTCCCTTCGGAAAAAAGTCTACAATAAGCTTCAAGTATACATTTAGGTGATGTTAAAAACTTACAAAGCATACTGACTTTTCATAAGGTTTGACATGAACTTGTTTTCTCAGTGTGTTAGATCCAAGAGTCAAAATGAATTATACCAAATATTTCCAGAGCCCTAAACACTCAATACAGTATTTTTCGACTCTCAAGTTGTCCTACACATGGTCATAAAGCTCTCTATAAAACAGCACTGGGACTATTTGTTTCAATGCATGTGTACCCATAATTTAATCCTGTAACCTCAAGAATATCATTATCATTCGTCTTCTTCCCATAGCGGTCAGCAAGCTCAAAATGTATCTATCTGATATTTAACCGAGGCGCAGGTTGACGTTCATATAGAAATATCTCTCTATATAGCTTCTTGTAAATGAAGCTTCTGTCCTCACCTCATTTTCAAACAGACTTTTTGGTGCAGGCACACCTTAAAGACACAAGCAGTGTTTCCTTGTGCCACATAAATAAATGTGCCCCTTTTATGTTGACTCACGCTTTTTTATTCCACTACCTGCTGTGGAGTATGTAGGCATATTCAGCTACAAACACATGGGTATTCACAGAGTTGCACTGCACAGTGTTCACAGATCAGTGAACAATCTGCTCCCATTTAGCTGAGACACTGCTGAACAGCAGTGGAGATTCTCTGAGGAGAAGAGCTTTTCTAAACTGGCCACCTGAACTCAGAAAGAGGCGTTAAGTGAAGCTTTCATCAAAATTTTGAAATATTTCAACGGACAAAGATATTAATCCTCAATCATCCCTTTCTTAGTTGCGAAGCAAAGTTAAGGAAATATACTGTCTCGCAGAACAAAGGGGGCAAAAAAAAGAATTGCTCTCCTTAGTATCTATTGTGCTTCCCCTCACCTTTCAGTCAATGCAGCTGGTTAGTACACAGTCACTAACCACACTGTGTCCCATTGCTACCACCGTAACTGCTAATTAAACAGACAGAACGTGATCTAGGAGATGGGGGTCCTCTCTGAAGTAGTTACTGTTTACTGGTATGTCTTGCTGTTACACACCTCACTAAAATGGTATGACAAAGACAGAAGCAGCATCTGTACCATCCTAGACAGGAGATGGTGAGAAAAGCTCCCTCACCTGCAGCAGTATGTCCTCGGGTGATGGAGCCAGGCTGGAGTAAGTGAGGCAGCACCACTCCAGTTGGTGTTGAACCTGCTCTGTCACAACTGCTAACAGCCTGCACAAGGGCATCTGGCCAAGACGCTCCGGGGAGAGCTACAGCACATACTCCAAGCATCCGTGTTTTCTCCATGAGTTTTGGGTGTTGTTTTTTTTTTAAAGTTTTTAATATCTTTTGGAAAAGATCTATTCATAGCTCTGTATCCATCACAGAGGAAGACCTACTTAAAGAAAAATGAGGAGTGAAGAGCAATACAAGATTTTCCTGTCTTTTCAGCCCTCTTGGAAGTTTTGGTAATGCATTACATTTATAAAAAACTGTGCCTATTTTCACCCCAGGACAGTCATGTCAAAAATTATTAAAAAAAATAAACCACAAAAGGACAGGTAGTGAACTCAGTTACTTCCTTTTTAAATTATGTAGGTTTAGTTTAGCAAAATATTTCTAAACAATGCAAGGAAAATCTTTGTAAGTACTGAATTTTTCAATTAACAGATTAACAGCCAGCAGCCACTGTTTTTGTGAGACGGTAGGACAAGGAGAATTAAGAAATTCTTTTATTAGGAACTTGCTGTAATACAGCAATTTAGGTGAGAAAAAGAATAGCATAGGTACAGTATGTTAAGACCCTCTGCAGTAATTGTCAGACCTCAGGAAACAGTAACGAAAGATATTAATGCATTAGAATCTTAAAAAAGCAAAACCAAAACTGTTTACTGACCTGAAACATTGAGGAAAATTAACCAGGAGCAAAATTATCTTGTTGTACCGTTTACATAATTAACCTAACCTGGCCGAAGCCTTCTAACTTATAAATAAAAGAAAAGGATATGTTGGATACTTAGTCAGGTTTTCTAAATGGCTTGTCAAAATAATTTACAAGTCCATTTTGTATGTATGTGCACATACACCCCAGAACCCTGCCTACTCTCAGGACACACAAAAGTAGTCTTTCCTGTAATTTTTTTATTACTTGCCTGAAAGGATGTGGTTCTCTGCAACAAAGACTGAGAGTTCCAGGAAAAGAAGGTAGCAAGAAGAAATAATTGACTGATATTATTTTACATCATAAGAAAAAATTGAGTCAGACAAGAGTCTCAAAAACACCCTCTGCTGTACCTAAGACTATGCCTGAGAGAGCAATAAGAGTGGGAGTCACAAAGCCAGAGAAGACAAAGAAAATCCCAGTTTTGCCTAAGTACCATCAACTCTATGTATGAGGAAGCACATTAAACCAAAGGAGATTATCTTAAAGCAAGGTGTTGGAAATGCTGCATTTTTTTTTCAACAAATGTTACTAGCATCACAAAGTAGTTCTTTATGATTCTTTTCAGTTTTTGCTATTTTAAACATTTGAATTTACTGAATGTTTCTTCTGTTTACAGTTTCTTTTTCAGACTTTAATAGCAGTCCAACCAAGAATATCTAAATGTTATTAAGGTAACATTAAGATTTGAATTTTCTTTTTAAACAGTATTTTTGACACTATGGGTTTAAAAATGTATGTCCTTAGGTCATCATTTCTCAAAGGTATGGACAGAAGGGGACATAGGAATCACAGTCCCAGATTCCCTTTCCTGCACAAGGCCTTTCCGCTCCGGTGCAATGCAACGCACATCAAAGGTTCATGTTGTGTCATGCAATTGAGTGCTGAATGTACTTGATATGAAGGCATCTGAGGGAGAAGCCTCTGACAGCAACTATGATTTGGTTTTTGCATGTAGGTATCTCTTTATTCCTTCAATGGTAGAAATAGGTTACTATTTAGAATGGAAACATTTGAGTAGGGGGTAAAAAACTTTCCACATCTCTGTGTATACTAAAACTGTCACTTCAGAAATTAATTCTCTTTCAGAATAAGGGTAATGACTTGGCACCTCCCCAGTTTGATCGTCTGCCCTTTCATCATGGCTTGCAATGGGAATAGCTCTACAAATACCTGAAAGGAGGTTGTAACGAGAGCAGGTTTGGTCTCTTCTCACTGGTGACAGGTGACAGGACAAGGGGAAATGGTCTCAAGTTGTGCCAGGGTAAGTTTAGGCTGGATATCAGAAAAAACTTCTTTACAGAAAGGGTTGTTAAGCACTGGAACAGGCTCCCCAGGGAAGTGGTTGAGTCACCATCCCTGAATGTGTTTAAAAATCGTCTGGATGCGGTGCTCAGGGACATGGTTTAGCCATGGGTTGTTAGAGTTAGGCCAGTAGGGTTAGGTTGAGGTTGGACTCGATGATCTTGAAGGTCTTTTCCAACCTGAGCAATTCTGTGATTCTCTGATTGTGTGAATGCAGCACTCTCAGCAGTACAACCATTCCGGGAAAGCCCTAACGAATGGAGAAGGCATACTAACACTCAAGGAAAATCATTCTGACAAACCTGTGTTTCAGAGTCATTCATTTCTGAATCCTCTGCCTCCTTGCTTTAAAAGCCTTCTTCTGCTCCATCACCTCTTTTCCCGCTTCTCTTACATGGCTGAGCAGTCTCCCAATACACACGGTATCGTCTCACTTAGAGTAGTTTCTCTAATGTTGCTATCAAAGTGAAATTTCTTCCTTGGAGGTGTTTAATATGTTTCAGATTCACCTGCATTTTTCATCTAGCCACCCAACACCTCCATAGCTTGATGTAAAAAATGCTGGTTGTCTTTTTTTCCTACTTTAGCTTGTCATCCCATAAAGTAAATGATTTTGCTATTTTAGTGATCTTTTAATATAATGAAACAGATCCATGTAAATTCTCTTTTCCAATGCTAACAAGGTGAGTGTCAGTAAGTTTCTAGGTAGGTAAAACTCTTTATAGTTGAGCAGGTGTGCACCTGACACAATCACTGTGTCCCTGTTATTTCTAGAATTAGTAGTTTGCCCCATCATCAGTAATCTTCATCCTTTCTGAGGTACAAGTTTCTTGCAGGAGTGCACAACCATTTCCGTTACCTTTTTTGATCAACCACATGCAAATTCATAGCCTTGAAAATTCATCACTGGTCCAGCTTTTAAGTTATCCTTCTCAGAAAACTGTAACAGGAAGATAACTGCTGTAGGAGAAGCACAGAGAATTTTCTTCCATTGGAACCAGGGACAAGATACTAATCCCATTACTCAACAAAAAGTGAGAGATTCCTCCCTTTGACTTTTAATAGAGTAACACAGAATAATCTACAGTGTCAATTTACACTCAATATGCACTCCTCCTTCCTTGCAAGGCTACAGAAGATCAGGACCAATTGGATTACAGTGACTACCAACTTGGTTTAGGATAATACTTTAAGTACACAGTGATAAGAAGGATAAATAGGAAACTATTTCCACTGGGGCACCAACACAAGACATTTGCATAGACTACAGTATATAAGCTAGAATAATACACCATCTGCCTTGTTACTTAACACAACGGCCCCGCCACCAAAATTAACTCCTAAATTGCATTCTCGGAGCTCCAGGAACAACCACATTGATTAAAAGACATTTTAATTTCTGGTTTGGAGTCCTCCTATACTTCATGTCTGCAAGAACCAAAAAGCTGTCATTTGAATTTGCCATGGTCACTCACGATGGAGGCCATATGTAATTCTTGGAAGACAAATGAAGGGACTCTCTTAGATCAAAAACAGAATGTGTTTATTTTGATCTCTAACAAATATTCTGATCTACTAATCTGTAAGACATTTTTATCTCTGAGACTCATTACTCCAATAGGATTGATTCAAGTTCTGTAGCCACAAAACTGAAGGGATGGTGTTAAGAACAATTTAATCAATTGCCCAGTGAGTGAGCCCATGTGTGCAATTTCTGTACAATGAACTTAGTGCATCATTTTAATTGAAAGCCATATAATTAGATAATTTACAACCAAGATTTACAAATTAGACAGCTGAACCTAAACTATGTGAAAGGTTTCTTTTTTAGTCTAATTTGTATTGATGTAAAGTGAAAGATTTTAGTTTTCCTTTTTTTTTTTTTTTCCTGCAAGAGAGATATTGGTCTTCAAATAGCTGTAATTAAGGATGCAAGCAACACGCAGACAGAATGACTTACAGCACAACAGCTTTGTTCTAAAGCAAAGGCAGAAAACAATGGCATGTCAGTGAGAAATTAATTTCTTCAGGACAATTATTAGGCTCTGTGTGTCAATAAGAGTGAAATAATTCATGTCAGAAAATACTTTTATAAACTGCCAGATGAAACAGTAAAAAGCTGATTATAATAGAGTACAACATAACAAATGATTGGCCTCAAGAAGGTCCTCTTCAGCCCTCTGCTGTACACTTGGATATAACAGGGTGACTTTGGGTGTTTGGCACATGACCTCGGGAGGCTGGACTAGGTTACCTCTAAACCACCCTTCCATCTCAAACCACTACCTTCTGGTGTTGACATGGTAAAACTACTGAGAAAGTTGGCTATGTTAGAAAAGTATCCAAGTATGCCAGCTTTAATAAACTTCTGCAATTTTCAGCCTAAGCTCCTTCTCCATACACACTGCTCCTCTTCCCATAAGAAATTAAACCAGTGAGAACCTCCAAGATGTCTGTCCAAGACAGAAAGGAAAAAAATCTAGATTTTGGAAATTGTGGGACATAACCATTTGCAAGATAAGGGCCCTACTTGAAGAGAAATTAAGAAATGTCATACACCTGGAAGATATTTTGTATTATCTTCTCACTTTCTATTGTAAAATTAACATTCAATAGGAGGAAATGGATCTTAAGTTAATTATTGCTCCCTACCTTTGAAAAATATGACAATTTTGCGTGATAGATTGAGAAGACAAACTTTGAGGATTCATTTAATTTCTTAGAGTGCCCTAAAAATCAGCTCACTTGTTGCTTTTGCAACAGAGACTTTTATCACCAGCCACAGCAATTATAAACAGTAACACCTAATTCATCAACTTTTGCATTTCTGGGCAAAGATAAAGTTACCAAGAATCACTTGTTTCCAATAGAGTAACATCATCTAGACTAAACCTAACTGCTGCTGTAGTCAATCAAAATGGAAACCTTCTAAACAAGGTTGGTTTTTTTCCCCATATTTCCCCACACCTCCCCAAAATTGGGGTCTAGGGGGGGAAGGAAAAAAAATAAAAAAAAAGAGAAAAAAGAAAAAAAGACAGAACTCAGCAAAGGAGGAGGAGATATTACAACATAACCAAATGATTATTTTGAAATCACCATGAGGAGAAGGGGAACTAGAAGCTAAACATTTGCTTTTCTCTACTGTTGAGAATAATGCCAGCTTTCTAGGTGCTACAAGCTTGCTGCAATAAACATGATGTAAGTATACAGAAAGACAGGTAGACTTAATTCAGATCATATTCTAGTGCTTGAACACCGCATAGCTTTAAGAGCTTCCTAGCTTCAAAAGTATTAATCTCTCCCTATAAAGGAGCCAGGCTATCTGCTACTCTTAATATATTCCCTTTGAGTTCCTACTTTGGCAGCTAGGACTTGGCCAGAGTGAACCTGAATGAGAGCGCTTCAACACATAAAAAGCAATTTCAAGTGTGAAAGAAAAACAGTTGCTTCAGAGGAAGGAAAAAATTTATGGCCAGAAAAGTGTTTTTAGAAATGCAAATGGAAGCTTGCCACTTTACGTTTGCACATATTTCCTGCAGCCAGGGTAAATCCCAGCGTGTTGCCCTGGATTCTTGAAGAACAAAGAGAAAAGGAAAAAAAAATAAATCAGAAATCAAAATAAGCAGGAGAAAAAGATTCCTTTGCTGAAGGTATAGGAGAAATTTCAGAGGTACAAGCCCTGCAGCAGTCTGAATGCTCAATAGTGAAAACAGAAAAATATAAAAAATTATCAGTTCCTGAAAAAGGCAGAAAGTATCTGAAATGCCTTTGTTGAGACTCCTTTCAAAGCTATCAAAAAAGGATATGAGACAAAGATGTGTTTTCCATATTTTGATATTAGAGAGGTTGATCTGGAGATGTTTTGCTCTTTATTTCAAATGCTTTTAACATCCAGCTGAAACAAAAAGCTCAAGAAGATTCAGTAACCCAGAAATATCATCTTTTTCTGCTCATGTTCTTTAATTTCCTCTAGTGCTTTAAAGGTTTGCGCCCAAAATTAGAGGTTTGTTGAGCAAACATTATTCATGTCAACATACCAACACAAGTTACATGTACTCTTCATGGAATCAAAAAGAGTTATTAGAAATACCAAAATAACAGAAGAGCTCTTCAGAACATGTTTTCCAAAACTGAATGGTAGGTTGTAGAAGTAAATGTTGTTCTTCTAAAACAGCTTTCATAATCTGGGGCAAAGCCAAGCAGGTTTTAGAGTAAGCAAATTGACTAACAGTTTATATTTAGTAGGATTTTAATCTCATATCAAATTCAAAAATTTCAATTCATTTGCCTGCCTCTCCAATACATTTTCATGTATAAGACTGTATTAATATTTTAAAATTATTTTCCAATTCCTTTTAATATTTGTATTTTCACATAGCCATTCTCAAATGCTTGTGGTTCATACTACAATTGCACAAATCAATTGATATTTTTCTTAATTCTACTTGGGTGCATGAGTGATGCTCTACTGAAAGAGTTTCTGTCCCAGCCAAAATCTATCAAGATTTCCACCAGCATTTATTCATGAAACCATGTATTTTCTTTTTTCCTCTTTCACTGCTCACTAACTTCAACATTCATTTTCTTAAGCATCACCAATAGCAAGAGCACCTTTCTTCTAACCCTTTTTGGTTTTATAGTTTTGATGCTTTATTTTCACCTTTTGAAATCAAAAGTATTTTTCTTTTTTTTTTTTTTTTAATACAGAGAACATACATGTGAAAAAAGGTACATTGCCTATATATAGATTTGTTCAGTGAGATTCATAGAAAGGGTGAAACTATTAGTTCTTGAAAACAACTTCCCTTTCCAGGCAAAAGCCCAGATTTCTTCTTATTTTGAGAATTTTGCCCAAGTAATAGAGAGGTTTTGTCATTTATTCTGTGACTTTATCACACCACCTTAAAAAGAGTAATTTTAATATTTAATTATTATTTCCCAGATGTAGAGAAACCAGTATTGCATCACCTACTACACTACTCCCCCCGCTGGCTAGTCACCTTCATTACAGGTTGTTATATATCAGGCCAGGGTAAAATAGGTGCCAGTAAAAGAAGAGAAATGATGTCCAGTAAAAGAAGAGAAATGATGTCCTATACCACCTTTCATAGAACGAAATCCTCCTTGCTGTACACCTGTCAAAGCTGCTGTATTACTAACATTATAGATGAAAACGTGTGGCTTTATAAGGGGCAGGAAGGAAGGGGAGAAAAGATAGAATAACAGTTTTGTGTTAATACCTTATACTTGCTAATGAGAATGCATTTGCTCTGTGTGGTAAGGCAATCACCAAATCTAACACACTAGATGAACATACTCTTTTATTTTCTTTTTTTATGGGCTTACTAGTGTTGTAAGGTGAGTGTGACTGATTTTTAGAAGGTGTCAGCGTGGTTTTTTACAGGAATTTGCCACATTCCAAAGTTCTTTCTGACAAGTTACTTCTAAGACTCTATCCTTTTCAGCCTAGAATTCTGTCTCTTGTTCAGTATTTTCAAATATATATGCTAACAGGAACACATGACTTAACCAAGACTTTAACATATGGCCTGCCAACTCTTGACATCCTAATTCCACGTTAGGCCTATTGTAAGCTTAGTATCTCAAATGAAGGCAAAGGTTTTCCAATAGCACATTTGACCAATTGCCAGTAAACAGGGAATAGGACTGACCAACATATCAAATAATTCAGCATTGAAAAGGTCAAAATGGTCTGATTTACAGTACAGTCATGTCGCCCAGGATGTGTGAGGCAGTTAAATGCTCATTTCACATTCCACAATGACAGTGTCTGTAATGAATAGGAAATGACATATTATGAATTCATTCTTGTGATGATAATTGTAATGAGAATAGTGAATGGTACAACAAATCTAATCCATCTTCATGACAATTTAAAAACTGTAATCTTAGTGCAATCCTGGGGTATTTTGCAGACACCTTCTAGAAGAAAACTAAATACGATTAAGTGGCAAACAAAAATACTGTATTTCCCAGGTCTGTTAAACCTGTATTTACTGGAAAGTTGTGCAGTCTGTGTAAATCTTACACAAAAAGTTTTCTTTTAATTATATGGAAATGTTGATTTTCCTTTCATTTCTGCATAGTATGTAATAACTTTATTAAGAGAACTTTAAAAGTCACCAACTCTAAATCACAGAAGATAAAGAACTGGAAAAACTTGAGGTATTCCAATAATAATCTGTATGTAAGATAATAGGACATAGTGATATATCATATTTAATAAACCTAAGTGTTTAGAAAATACAACTCTCCACTACAAAAAGAATGCTTTGTTACTTTGGAGATTTCAGCACCTCTTTCCTAGGAGCATGGACGGAAACAGGCTTTGTTCTGGTGAAAGACACAGCAGTGCACTCCCTCCAAATTCAAAGGCAATAGTTACTGTCCCCAGTTTTACTAGAAACAGGAACCTCAATATTTGTTTTAGCCAAGTTATTACAGTTTCTACCAAAAATTTAAGGCCTCTCCTCCCACAACCATCTGATTTCAATGCTCAGAATTACATACTGTCTCCACAGCAGTCTCTTGCATGAATCACACTGAGTGACATTGCTGGGACCAGGACATCATCATTGCTTGCTAATTGCTTTTGGCATCCCCTCTGTCTACTACTGATGACACTTATACAACACATCAGGTCTCAGCTTCCTCAAACCACTCTCAAAGATATGAGTTTAAGCCCAAGGGCCACTTCTCTCTGCGATATCCTGCCTTTGCTTCAGCATCATTTCAATGTTATTTTCTGTTTGAATTCCACCATTTTCTTACTATCTGCGTAATTGAATCAAGTCTGGGTTATAGTGTTGCTCCTAACCCTGCCTTGAAATCACGTATTGGAGGGCTCATTTGATGGATCATTGCTTGCTAAGTTTATATAGTATTGCTTGGCTTGCAAACCATTTCTGTATGTATCTTGTTACACAGCTGATGTTCTTGTAACCGTGCTGCTGTATCAACTGAAATTTATGGTTCTGCTTAAGATTTACTTTGGGAATGATTTATTTTGTTTCCAAGAGTAATTGTATTCTAACAGGGCCTGTTCTAGTGAATGTAGAAAGCATTCTCTAAAAGGTTTACATAAGCAAAAATAAAAATTATAATGACAGCCTGTAATTTTCATGGATGAACTTTTAATAGAAGTGCTCTAGTAAACAGCGACAATTTGTGTTCACTTGTAGAATTCAAATCACTTGATATGTTGATTGTATTGAATTAGTCACCTGTATAAGTCATGGGTGTTGACTATTGAATTGTTTTAAAAGGTCTTTATTGATTTTTAAGGAGAAAATGTATTTAAAAGGTGGCCCACTAGTGTAATTCTGCTCATTATAAACTGCTAAAGAGCTGAAGGGACTAAAACAGTATTTGGAAAAAGGAATCTATTTTTAACTAATTACCTTTGAATCATTCGTCTAGCTAATCCATGTTTTCAATCTATGGCAGTGTTTGGAAGGTAGTTGAAAACCAGCCTTCTAATGAATGTGCAGACTGCCCTAAATAGGAAAGATTACAGCACTCATGAAAGGGGTCAGAAAGAGCTGCAAACAGGTACTGCAGGACTGGGAGCCTGACCGATGTCCGAGTGGTCACTGAGATGCCCTGAACATGTGCAGGTCTGAGTTAGTACTCACACTGCAAATCAAACACCGATGTGTTAGAATCATAAAACGCTGACAACAAGATTATAGCTAGTAAAGGCCTTAAGATGAAAAACTATTTTGGGGTAGGTAAATTGTATCACTATGACTAGGGTAACTTTTTACACATAGTAATGATAAATAACTTTACTTTGGGAACAAAAAGTAAAAATAGAAAAAAATATTTGGGAAACAATGAGTCCTATTAAACTTCTGTGATTTCAAAATGTCTGTAATGATCTAAATGTTACTGGAGTTTCAACTCTTAAATGCCTTCTTTAGTTTGCCTATATAATCAAGCGGTATAGGAGATGGTGAAAAAGCTTCCTGTTTGTTTCTGTTGTTTTTTGGATTGTGTGTTTTGTTTTCTTTTATTTTTTTAATTTAAAACAATCAATATTGCAATCTAGGAAGAGGGTGAATAAGGTATGGCTCTTTGAAATAGGGTGATGCAAAGAACATCTTAGGATGACACAAACAAATACTGTAGACTGACTGCATAAAAATTTAAGATAAAACAACTAAATAGACAATGTTCAGAAACAGAAAAGGGTTCTTTAGCAGGAAGCCAAGAATCGGGTGGAAATTTAGAAAGCCATCATGCCCTGCAAAATTTCACTTGTGTCAAGACAGAAAGAGAGCCAAAGCTCATGAGATGAGGCATATCTGCCTGAAAAAAAATTACTCCAAACTTACCCAGAATGTTTCTTTCAAATTTCATGGTATCAAACTATTTTTTATAGGCAATGCCTGAACTCTACCTCTGTCATTTCTTTAAACCCTGAAAATTCTTCAAAATTTCTTGTTGTAGTAGATATGTCCACATTCTAACACGTTAATTGCTTTCTAACATGCTTTCTAACATGCTTTTTTATCCCGTATCAAATGTACTTGGAAATTGAGACTGTTGTAAATTGTAATGTGTCATTTCTGGAGAATTACACAATTGCTATAGTTACATCTCACTTCCTTTTAGACTTCTATTTTCTGAAACATTGTCCTGATGAAACCACCCAATATGGCAGGTTTATGAACAACCACAGCTGAACTATTTACTGCTTGCCTTCAGCACCAGAGGATACAGTCTTCAAATGAAGATAGCATCCAAGATACCAGATCCATCTCTCATATAGAAAAGTGGCCTGCAATCTCTAAGTCACCCTTTGCTCCTTTGTTCCAACATGATGCAGTGTATGCACTTAGTTTCCCGAGCCTTTAAAAAGAGGCGGGAACATAACAGCAAGGAGTCTTGGAGCTCTGGATCAAGTAATTGTCATTGTATTCACCATAAAACTACTGTGATAATTCCTGTCTTTGAAGCACTTTCTAAAAGCTATTTTTTGTTTTCTCCCACGCAGAAAACTGAGCAGAAATACTTTTAATTAACTGCTAAGATAAAGCAAATGTTTCTGAGAAAGTTTTAAGTATCAAAACAAGAACTGCATTAACATGAGAAGAGAAAAAACCAAACAAGTAGCATTTACTTATTTGTATTTCTAGACATCCTGCAGAACAGTCAGTTATATTTTAAGTAACCTCACTTAACTTTAAAATGCAGTGCCTGTAAATGATACCCTAGTGAGATATAACAGACCATCAGTAAACTAGACAATGTAAACACTCCAATACTTTGGTTCTATCTCTAATTTTCCATTACAATTTCCACCTCAGTTTTCAAATAGGAGAACTTACTTTGATGTTTACAGCTTTGTTATTTTTATCTACTGCTCTCTTAGTTCTCCATGAAAAAAAATTATGCATTTCTTATAACAATGAATTAAGCAGAAGTCTGGTCCACAAACAGTAGCATTACTGTTGTTTTGCCTCCTCCCTGTAACTTTTCCCCAATACATAGTTGTCCTTCTCATCCTTTGAAAGATGCTGATGCTTGGAAAATTAGCTCCTACAATCTAAGGTGCTATGAATAAGTCTGAAAAATCCACACTGTACATGATCTATTTTGTTCCACTGGAATACCCTGAAAGCAAAACTACTTTTTGCAAGGTGTTAGTGTTGATATATTTAGCCAATAGATTTTTCTTGGGAAGAAGTGAGTAATATTACAGTATTTTATGTATTCCTCTGAGATGCGGAAGTTTTTGGTTGGAAGTCCTATGGGATTCATTTGTGTACGAAAAGTAAGCAGCACTGAGGATTTAAATTCAATTCTAAATAAATTGGCTGTGAGCAGAGACTGCCAAGCAGGAGCTGTAGGGAATCTTTCTTCTTTGGGCATGTTCTTGCATGCTGCCACAGTTCTGGTTTTCCCCTGGGAGTTATTTCCACTCCAGCACCTGCAAGGACACAGCGTGGCAGGGGAATGCTGCAATACTTCTGAAGACCAAATGTTATGTGAAGCTGCTCCAGTTAGAAGTTCACTCAGTATCTGGGAGCAGAAAATGGGGCATTTTAGTATCTTAGGAACTTCCAAGGCAGGGCTACACAGTTCCTGTTCCACCGTGAATTCAATATGAATAATCTCCCTTTTCTTTTTGCTTCCCTGGTGAAACTGCTCCTAGAGGTGGGTTTCTTTTAAGAAGTGACTGTCAATCATGTCATTAGCCCTTTATTTGCAGGAGGCACTTGAATCATAAGAGCTTGTATTGTTTTGTCACTTTCATTTTGCAAGATCTCTCAGCGCACAGCAGGCAGTTCAGTGTCACTGGCCGTCATTTAACTACTCTTTGATTGCCCTCTTTAGTTCATTCCCTGGAGTTGTAGAATTAATATTAATTTTTAAGAATTGGACAGCAGGATAAATTATTTTGGGTTTGGTTTACCTTGAAATAACTGAAAAGGTCAGAAATAATGTATGTAGGCATGACACAGCCTGACCGGGCAGACAGAACTTCTTTACAATTTGCTTAGGGAAAGTGCTCATTGTTACCACCAGCGGAACCATCTGGATGTTGAACCTCAAAGCCCTCTCCCCAGCTCTGTTTCTTTAATTCTTTTTGGTGTCCACTGAGATTAAAAGGTGATTGAGTACAATACTGTTTTTGAAGGACCCAGAGACATTAGTTGTTTCCCTCTGGTTCAGTCTTACCTTCTGAAGAGAGCTCAGATCTGCTCTGATGCTGGGGTGTATTTGACAAAATACAAAGCAATGCTAGAAGTGGTCTCAATCAGAAACACTAGGCCTGTGTTTTTCCACTCTTAGCCACAACATCTTGTGCACTGCAAGAACACGTTCTTCAGGTCTCCCATCTTCTGTTCAAGTACTGTCTACTTCCTTTAGGATTTTTTTTGCTTTCCCATAAAAATTTGCTCGAAAGGTGGTGTGAATGAATCTAGTCTGGCATGATGAGTCACAGCGCACTACCAACATTTTAATGATTTCAATTATTTACTAGACAATAGCAGATCTGGGGGAAAAAAATTGACAGCCTGTCACAGACAATGCTAGCTAAGTTGTTTAAATCATCTCTCGGCATGTTTTAATTTAGCTCATTATTAATTTCCTGCCAGGAAATCACTGCCCTAAACCTCTCTTTAATTCAGACATAAGTCATTCTAAACTCTCGTACAGACAGATGATTGAACCCAAGACTTTTGTCTCATTATAAAGCCCAGATGCTTTCAGGCAGAAGACTGTTCTAGGCATTTAATATTTTGAAACAAAATGTACTGTATAATTAATTGAGTATGAAATGCGTTGTTCATCACAGAATTAGTTTATCTTTTCAAGAGTTTTCTGTCCGTATGCAATCAATCATTCGCATTTCAGAAACTGCTGCAGGATTATGAATTTTCACTTTTGATACAATTGAGTTCTAACTTTATTGCAAAATGAATACAAAACACTATCTGAAGGCCAACTGAGTGAACCTCCTCTTGTTTTATCCGGTAAAATAAAATGTTAGGTCATTAATCACCCTCCTCTTCATCACTTCTCATCTTTTCTAGCAAATGATTTGTATTCCAGCCATGTGGGAGATCCTAGCAGAGAACAAATAAATCTGAACTGACAAAGCAGGAAATACTTCCTAATTACCAAGACTGCTGAAGAGGGCTAGAAAGCAGAGATGAAGAAAACCCGGGAGAAGATTGCTTTGTGAATCATTTTGTTTGCTGGCTATGAGATGTGCTTGTCACCTTAACTTCAGTTGTTAACTTCCCTCAAAAGCCAAGGAACTGCAAATGGGGGTGCCCCCAAAGAGGAGGTGCCCACATACCTACTCCTTACGATTCACAAGAGCCAGCCTCCACTTGTAAGCATCCGGGTATTTCTTTTGGCTTCATTTGAAATAGAAGAAGAGGGGTCAAATTCTCACCCATTTTCCACCTTCTTGCATGGGCCAAGTAATAGGCTGAAAAAAATACTGTTTTGCTACCTTACTCTGATTCACCCCTCTTTTCAAATTAAAATAACACAGCGAGAACTGTATTATGCTTTCTAGCCTTCAACCTGCCTGACCAGAGGATGTGGAAGCCTGGAGCATTTAGACAACTTTTTTTCCTTATCCCTAACACCTCTATTTCCATAAGACTGAAGACTGTCTCCCCTCATCAATACTACATGTGGAGATTACACCCAGTACTGCAATAACAGTCCTGTTAAGAAGATTGTATTCCTGTACCAGTACTTGATGTCATACATGTACTAAAAAATATTGTGTGCAAGCTACTGAGATATGATGACAGTGTAAGTTTGTCTCCACTGTGACTTTGCACAAGAGACACTGAAGAACTTTCTTTGACCAGGACTCACATGCCCTAGAGAAACTACCTGCGTTTCCTTTAGACAGAGACATTGTTACAAAGGGGCTGATGGCTGTAAGAAGAATTCCTGCAGAATAAATAACATGTTATACTCCACTAGGTGCTATAATAACACCCCGTAGTCTTTTAGGAGATCTTGCTGGTGGATTCGTGCTATTTTGATGATAGCTGTCGATTCACAGTTCCTCAGACCATTTGACAATAGGGCCCCTACTGTGGCATAAAAAACCATGCACTTTAGCTTTAAAAGCTCAAACCTTTAATCAAATTCAGAATGCCAGAGTGGAGATTTCAAATCACTGTCAGTATGACTTCACTCAAGTGGTCAAGTCTGACAGTCTCAAAAATACTTTCTCAGCTATACAGCATCAAATGGAATTAGCTTAAATAGAGTGGTAAGAATTTATAATAAGGAACCATTTGTATTGCTTTCTTTCTCCATTCGGATGGAGAGCAGTATGCTGAGCCACGTTCTGACTGGTTTTGTTGTTTTCACTGGAAGCCTTATACTATCTTAATCTTCACCATCTTGGTTTTCAATGACAGGACTGATATTTTTAGGGTTTTTAAATAGAATAAACTGATGGATAAACTAATATTTAAAAAAAAAAAATCTGCACTTGACACTTAAGATGATTGAGTTGCTCATGACTAATACTGCATTGTACCACAATATCTTGAATGGCCAATCTTTAACACTCATCCCCAATAAATAAATGCAAAACAGAATTAATCCACCAAAAAAAAACCGGATTTCAAAACTTCACATTTTTATTTCTCATTCAGGACTTAAACTCCATGAGATTATTGAGGTTCCTGTCATCATTATCATTCAGAGAGGAATCCAACTAGCATTGAGATACATCAGAAAGCTTGATATTTTTTTAATTGCCTAAGTATTTCCTAAGCTCTTGTTCAATTTCTTTTTGTGTAATTTTTTTTTTTTGCGCTGATCCTGCAATATCCCTTTGCAAAGTGGGAGGACAGCTTAACTTTGAGCATTCAATAAATTCTGCTGCAAGTGTTACCAATTTCTGAGTAAATGCCACCAAACCCCATGGAAGCAATGGCAAATGCAGGTGGTCCTTGATGTGATCAGCTTCAAACCGAGTGCAATTCCCTTCTGTCACGTTGGTCTGGAAGTTCAGGTGAAGGGTTTGAAGACCCAGATCGACCTAATTCATTATGCAGCAAGCCCAGCACACAGGTCTTATTAGCCTGAAAGTACAATGCCATCATCATGGCCACAGACATAGAACAGCTGTGCCTGGATAACTGCCTGATTCCAGGAATGGCCAAATCTTTACCGTGGTTTTGGTTTCTGGTTTTGGTTGTTTGGTTTTTGGTTGTGGGATTGGGGTTTTTTGTTTTTCTTGGGTTTTGTTTGTTGTGTATTTTTTGTTTGTTTGGGGGTTTTGGGAGTTTTTCTTTGATTGGTTTAGTTTGTGGGGTTTGTTTTGGGGTTTTTTTTGGGGGAGAAGGGGGATGTTTTTGGTTTT
>WUAM01000099.1:1209812-1222908 GCA_024336885.1 Actenoides hombroni | reverse complement strand
AAGGCCAGGGCGTGGTTGGATCGGAACTTGGTGAGGGATGCAAAGAATAACAAGAAGGGCTTCTACAGGTATGTCAATGAGAAAAGGAAGGTTAAGGAAAATGTACCCCCTATGTTGAGCAAGAATGGCAAGCTAGTAACAACAGATGAAGAGAAGGCTGAGGTTCTCAACAACTTTTTTCCTTGGCAACCTCTGTCCCCACACCTCCCAAGTTAAAAAGGCCACAAGGTGGGGACCAGGGGGACAGAGTCCTTCCCACTGTAAGTGAAGATCAGGTTCATGACCACCTGTGGAAGCTGAACATACACAAGTCTACGGGACCAGATGAGATGCATCCCAGAGTCCTGAGGGAATTGGCTGATGTAGTTGCCAAGCCACTCTCCATTATATTCAAAAAGTTCTGTCAGTCAGGTGAAGTCCCTGGTGACTGGAAGAAGGGACACATTACACCCGTCTTTAAAAAGGGTAGAAAGGAGGATCCTGGAAGCTACTGACCTGTCCACCTTACCTCTGTGCCTAGGAAGATCATGGAGCAGATTCTCCTAGAAGCTCTGATAAGGCACGTGAAGGACAGGGAGGAGATCAGAGACAGCCAGCATGGCTTCACTAAGGGCAAGTCCTGCCTGACCAACCTAGTGGCTTTCTACGCTGGAGCTCCTACATCAGTGGACAAGGGAAGAGCAATTGACATTGTCTACCTGGACTTCTGCAAGGCCTTTGGCACAGTCCCCCTCAACATCCTCCTTGCCAAGTTGGAGACATATGGATTTGATGGGTGGGCTGTTTAGTGGATTGGCTGGATGGTCACATCCATAGGGCAGTGGTCAATGTCTCCAAGTCCAGATGGAGATCAGTGACAGATGGTGTCCCTCAGGGGTCCTTAGTGGGACCAGTACTGTTTAATATTTTCATCAATGATACAGACAGCGGGATCGAGTGCACCATCAGCAAGTTTGCAGATGACACCAAGCTGAGTGGTGCAGTCAATATACCAGAGGGATGGGATGTCATCCAGAGGGATCTGGACAAGCTGGAGAAGTGGGCCCAGGTAAACCTCATGAGGTTCAACAAGACCAAATGCAGGATCCTGCACCTGGGTCAGAATAATCCTCATTATCAGCAGAGGCTGGGGGATGAGGTGATAGAAAGCAGGCCTGTGGAAAAGGACTTGGGGGTTCTGGTGAATGAGAAGCTGGATACGAGCCAACAATGCTCACTTGCAGCCCAAAAGGCAGATCGCATACTGGGCTTCATCAAAAGAAGCATGGTCAGCAGATGGAGAGTGGTGATTCTGCCACTCTACTATGCTCTGGTGAGACCTCACCTGGAGTACTGCATCCAGCTCTGGAGCCCTCAACATAGGAAGGACATGGACCTGATGGAGCGGGTCTGAAGGAGGGTCATGAGAATGATCAGGGGGCTGGAGCACCTCTCCTACAGGGACAGGCTGAGGGAGCTGGGGTTGTTAAGCGTGGAGAAGAGAAGGCTCTGGGGAGACCTTATAGCTGTCTTGCAGTACCTCAAAGGGGCCTACAAGGAAGCTGAGGAGGGACTGTCTCTGAGGGCATGTAGTGATAGGACAGGGGGCAATGTTTTTAAACTATAGAAGGGTAGATTTAGTTTGGATGTTAGGAAGAAGTCCTTTACTATAAGAGTAATGGAACACTGGAACAGGTTGTCCAGGGAGGTGGTGGAAGCTTGATGAGGCTCTGAGCAACCTGATCTAGTTGAGGATGTTCCTGCTTACTACAGGGGGGTTGGACTAGATGACCTTTAGAAGTTCTTTCCAACCGAAGGCATTCTGTGATTCATCTACTGCCCTTGGCTCAGCTCTGCTGCTGAACCTTAGCTAATTAATCCTGCTGAGAGGTCAGCATAGCAAAAAGAGAAGGGATGTGTTGGCTTAGCGGGGACAATGAGCTAAAAGCAGATTTTCTGGGTTTAAAAGTGACAGGGCAGAAGAAGTAAATGTTTTGTAGGAAAATACAGTGGTACCTCAGAGGCCTGAACTGGAACTGGAGCTTCACATGGCAGCTGAGGTGTCTGCATGTACCTGTATGGTACACAATTGTAGCTTTAGGATTTATAAAGAATAATATACTTTTAGAAGTGACTTTTTTAATGAGGGGCTTTTTTAAATCACTGTGGGTTTGGGTTTTTTTTGTCAAAATGAATCTCTATACCCTAGATGAAATGTGAAATTTAATTCAAATGTAATAATATTTTTCGGTACACTTTTTTTGATGTGTACTGCAGTTTGCTCCATAGTCAGAATTATTTAAGAAACTCAGATATTTTTGCAGGTTCTGGGAGTTTTTCTAACAGCTGACAGATGTAAATTTTAATATTTATGCTCAGTTGAATTTTGACACCTAAAATATCAGGAAGTGATGTGACCTTTTAAGATTTCTATTTTGTTTTTATTTGAATCTCTGCTGTTCTTTCAAGCATCTGTTGGTGGCATACTGTGGAGGAACACTTACTATTAGGATATTTATTTTAAGAACAATGATATAATAGGTATGTCATCATTAGTTAAAATACAAAATATATTTAAAAAGTAGGTTATAAAGCTGTCAACTCAAATACATGTTTCTGGAAGGCATACTACACACTGAATCCATTTCTTACTCCACTTGTTCCACAAAAGAAGAGAAGTAGGTTCTTTCATAGCTACATCAATGCCACGTGAGCCATCCTGATGAAAGAATGTAGAGTTTCATATTTGATTCTGAAATCCAAAAGAATGAGATTAGAAGTATGCCGTATCTTCAATGTGGCACTTCCCATTTAAGGAGAAATATTAGAAAGAGATTAAACTTTGTATGCTGTAAAAATTTCAAAGTTAAGCCCAAAGGATTTAAAACGAGCACACACGGTGGCTTGAGCTAGAAAACAGTTTCTAGCAGTGAAGCCTAGAGTTGCAAAGACACTGATCTCAGCCCAATTAAGTTCCTTCAGCTCTAGATGTCTATGGATGTGTATAAATCTCCCTGAAGTCCTATACTAAACCAGCAGCAAAGTACCTGCTATTCTAATGACTGAGTGATTTATATCATGTTACTTTCTACCAACCAGATATAGCAGCAACATAACACTCAGTCGTGGTGCTGTATCACTTTTTAACATGTTGCATCATGGATATCCTGCTCAAGATCACTTTATATTTTATGTGTGCTTCATTATGCGATCTTAAAAGCCTAAAATGTGATATAATGGAACATTTAGCTCAAGGATAAGGAAAACAGCACACTGCACTTTGTAGCCATTTGATATCCTGACAGGAAAGGGAACTGACACATGATGAAGAAATAAATAGCACTAGCAGTAAATTAGGGCTAGCATGGATTCATTCATGCATTATTTAACAGGTATCACGACACAGTTCACTTCAGAATTGGCCAGGCCACCAGTTTGCATTCCTTCAAATAGACTTGTTTCCTGTGTAAAGAACTGACAGGAACAAATAAAATGAAAATATTCATGCAAATGGTAGGCAGAAGTATGAAATAACAAAGCCAAGGGCAAATGAGAACATCCTGTCAATTCCCAAACCATCAGGGGAATAAAGCATTCAAACATTATGATGACTTGTAATGTATAAAGGCTGGGTAATGTAAAGCAGTGGTGATGATCCTGTATCACACAGGATGTAGAACTTCTCCAAATTATGTTTTCCCTTTTTGAGGTAAAGACTTTCACGAAAAACATTTTTTTTACATGAACATTGAGGGAAAATCCAATGCCGTCTATGTTAAATGCTGTTCTGGTTAGTATCCTCACTGTCAAGATCATTATTCTGTAATAATCTCTTTGACTATTTGACAAAGTCATTCAAACACCTTGATTCTTTCTGTTAAACATATTTTCTACTTCTTCCATTGTTCCCATAGCTGCAGAACTGTCATCAATTTATTAACACCCAAAAGATAAGAGAAAGCAGTAAGATGATTAACAGTATGTAAAGGGGAGACTCAAGAACATAAATCCAGGAGGTCTTTCCTGGTGCAGAGAAGGAATATCCCACAGGCTTAGGGCTTCAGAGCTAAAATCTGAGAGGAAAAAGGAAAAAAAAAGAAAAAAGAAAAAAAAAAAAAAAAAACCCCAAGCCACAAAAAAAAAAACCAAAAAAAAACCCCAAACAAACAAGCAAAAACCCACATGTATTTTCTTTTGTTTAGCATTTTCCAGTGGCTGGCTTAGGTGTCCCTGCAGGTACCAGGCTGACAAAGAGCCCATCTTGTCCTGAGAGTGTGAAGACGTTGACACCATCACCAACACAGTCTGACTGTCCTCCCTGCATGTCCTGCCTGCTTCTCACTGGGCAGAGCATGTACCCTCTGACATTTGTGAAGATGTTCATTCTGCTGCTTCTTTCTTTGTTTTTTCAGTGGTGTTAATCTTGAGATGTCCTGCCTATCTGCATTGTTTGTTAAATTACTATTTCCAAGGAGTTTGACACACACACTCTTTTTCCACTATTTACTGCTTTCTTGATAATTTTAGCAATTGAAATAAATTTCATGACTTTATCCTTTGGCACTTTATTTCAGATATGTAAATACAAAGTATGTTTAGCTAATGCCTGTTCAAAATACAGAACATAAATAATAGGAAATTACCTTTTTTGATTAATTTGTCAAGCACGGATCTTTGCACAGAGTATCTGTGTTTTTGTAGTATTAATCTGAGTTGCTGCAGATAAAATGAGAATATGTGAGGTTTCTCAACAAGAGCATAAATTCCAATTAACAACCAAACAGAAGAATTAATTCAGAAGACTATGTACAACAAAAGAATGTTGCAGTTGTAGCAATAAACATTATAAATATTTCTTACATTTTCATAGTCTCCACATGTCAGTAGCTGAACAAGGTTGAGAAAAAAAAAATCAATAATAAATTACACTCTTTACAAACATTAATAAATACCCCTGTGACTTCTACAGCCTCTATACAAGGATCCAAAATTATAAATCATAAAGCTTGTTTCATTTTACCATTTGGCCACCACCCAGACAAAAGCAGGTGGAGAGATTAAAAAGCGTTGTTGGAGAATTTTTTTTCAACGTGCCTTCATTTTTTCCTTGATAGCGCTACTATTTTCATATACCACTGAGTTGTTTGTGTCCAAATGGGTTTTTTTAATTTATGGAATACTAGCTCTGGCAACAGAGTATGATTATATACACAACAGTAATTCCTTGGGATAAAAAAAGTGATGAGTCTGGATATTGGGTTTGTTCAAAACATCTAGAACTTCATGAGATTTTTAAAAATGTTGTTTTAAATTGAACTATATTTATTTAAGTAAATTTACTTAATTTTTTAAGGTGAGAAAAGAGCAGAAACAAGACTCAGAGTTTCAACATCCATTTAAATAAAGTCTTAGGAAGGAGGTGATACTGTCATTTGTCACTTTCCATATAGATATGGGGTTGCATCACATGAGGAAAACTCAAACTGGGCTCTTCCTGCTCTTCCCCTGTCCCCTCCTCCTCCTCCTGCCTTTTCTCTGTGAGATGACAGGTACTAGTTTCGCACTGGGGAGGTTGCTGGTGCTTGTGAGAGGGAGCTGTTGGGTGCTGAGGCCAGCTCTTGGTAGGAGCTGAGGGGTAGGAGGAGGTAGTGCAGTGCAGGATTGCCCCTCAGTGACTGGTGGTGGGACTCCCATGGGTGACCAGTGGTGGCACTCCTGTGGGTGACCATCAAGTGACCCAGCCCTGTGTGTCCCCAAGGGATGCTGTCCCAGGCACTGCAGGCAGGTGTAGGACAGGCTGCTAACCTGACTTGGGATTTCTGAGCAGAGCAGGCACAACACTGAATCCCAGGAATTCCTTTAACTCAAAACACAGAGCATGAACAACTTGACAGCGCTTTCCCCTATTTTGTCTCTGCAAGGAATGTCATGTCTGCAGTCAGCACATTAAACTTGTATCTAAACTTTAAATCAGAAAATTAAGGATGTTTGTGCCTCAGTTTAGCCTGTAATAATGTTTGTGGAGGCCAGAAATTCAAGAGAAGGCTTTGAATTTGATATGACTTCCTCTTTCCTTATTTTCTGGTACCTTCCCCTTTCTAAGAGGGAAAAGAGTGTGTGCGTAGGACAAGGATGAGCAAAAGAGATTTTCTCTGTTCCCATGTTAATTATCTTGAATTTGTAGATGGAGGTCTGGCAGAGAAAAAAGTTTCTATCATATCCATTGTATTTTTCATCTATTATGTTGCTATTATTGCAGCAGGAAAGAATCTTTAGCTTTAAGGGTTAAACAGGAACCCTCTTCACTGGTACTTGAGTGGCTGAATGATGCTAAAGGCAAAAAAACTTTAAAGCCAAACCTGCTGGGTAGCTGCCCATAATGTTTTGCATAGCCTTTTTTCTCCAGGTAATGGGACAAACTTTACTGTTGTATTCCACCATAAGAGCAAACCTTTTCTCATGCTACATTCTGTTTATTTCCCTACAATCCAGGGATGGGGAGAAGATTTAAAGAAATAAAACCTGGAATCTCAAAGAGTGTTCTGAAGAACATAAGCATATCTGAATCTGTGAAGAGTCAGTTAATGTTGTGGTTCTTTGCAACAAATACTGTTCTTAAAGGTCATTTGTGACAGGGGCTTTGAGAGTATCTGTTGGTAGGAACACACAGGCTGAATGTCATTATTGAAAACTGTTTGAGTGACAATCATCACTATGTTTCACTATTCATTATCTTTTCTGCTTGGCAAGAGATCTGTACCCTCTTTCCATCATTCCTGCTACCCAACAAAGATATCAGACATTTTTCAGTTTGACAATTGTGACCTTAAAATCACCTATTTCAGGTTTTATTTTATTTCCATTTTACACTAGGAAGTGAAGTATTTGTTATCTTGAAGCAAATGATTAATGAGACATATTCCCGTGGATACTTTAGCCACTGTACATGACAAAGAGGTGAATACAGTTCAAACGGTGCAACCATCTAGTTCATTTAAGCAAAGTACAGTTTGAATGTTTCCTCAATGACTTGAGAATAACTACAGTATTCATATTTGAATATTCACTTGAAATTCATTTCCCATTCTGTTTAGAAACCTCCACTGCAGTACAAAATGGAAATAGTGGCTGTGGGGAGGAAAGCTGTAACCGCAGTCTTAAAGACCTACATTGTCTTCATTTGTAGGGAGAAGGAATTCAGTATATTTACAATCTGATTGAAGAGAAGATTTTCTGAAGGGAAAAAAAAATAAAATCAGATTGTTGTCAGACTGATTCATATTGTTTCATTTATTAGGTAAATTTATCTTTAATTGTAAATATATGTTTCAATTCTTTAACATATTTAGCAATATGTATGTTAATTTAAAACCCTTTAGATTCTTCATACCACCATACAGCTTCCAAAAAACATGATGCAGTATCATCAACATACAGATCTACTGGTTTGAAAGATTTTGCTAATTCTGCTCCTTTTCCTCCATTAAAAGCACTGGAAATGTCACCTGTTCATCTAACAATGAAAAATTCTTTTATGGTTAAAAATGTTCACTTCTCCAGTGTGAAAGCATGAGGGTCAATCAATTATATCATTAGCTTGGAAATCTTAAGTCTAGGAACTGCTGTATTAAACACTCAGCTGGACATGAGAAAAAGCAATGCCTGTGAATCCCTGCATCTGCAGTGCCACTAACCAGTAAAACTGACCTTGTGGAGCAGCTCTTTGTAGTATCTGAACACCATACAAGAAGCTGAACTGTAGCAACTCTTTCTTTCCTTCTGAAATAACTCCTGCGTCCCCCAGGGCACAGCCCCCTGCTTGTCCAGCTCCACCATGCTCTCTCATATGGCCAGGAGTTTGGCAAAGATGCCTAAGAAAATATCCAGTTTGTGAAAGAGCTGCAGCAAAGTTCACTGAGAAATGAGAAAGGTAAAATTATGGGGAGACATAGGTGTTTGAGGATGGGTCATTGGTCACTCAGGGATTAAAGAAGAGGAAGACATGCAAAAATATAAAAAAGCTAAAGGCAAAAAAAGTCAGTGAGTCAAGAGCTGTGGGATTGTCAGGTTGACCTGTCCATCAGTTAGGCCACTGGTGTAACTAGTATGTTGGTGTTGACCGAAGACAGTAGCCTTTCCTCCATCCATCAAGGGATGGTGACAACGCTGGTGTTCAGCCCAGCCATCTGGTCAGAGCCTAGCTGTCTTCTGAGCGTGTTGGCCAGCAAACTGTTGCTTTATTCTTTTACATTCCTGCTTGCAGAGGTTCCTTGTGAAGATGTCCAAACAAAGTCGCCCAGGAGAGGGGGGAAACACTACATGGTCAATAGGAATTTATGAGTCAGTGAGCAGGATTTTGAAAATTTGTCTCATCTCATAGCAACTAGCAGTCCACTTGGAGTACAAAGGCACTGAGTGTATTGAGTCGTAAAAATTACGAACCACAACAAACCCCTGAAATGTAGAATGCTGGTGTTTTACAATCTGGCTTGCAGTGTGACTCACAGTTACAAGTGAAACACACTGCTATGCCTCAAAACAGATTACCAATAGACTACACGAATCCTGCTTGACACTTACATGTCTGTCATATTTTGTTTGGTGTACCAATGCAGGGATGACATTTAATAACTTCAATTTGCAGCAGCTGAAATGGTAATATTTGTTTCTAGCAGCTAACATATAAGCAATATTGGGAATTTGAACATTCTGTCATTTGCTATAGAAACCCAGAATCGTATAGCTAAGATAGGTTATTTTCTCCCTTAAACACTTAAGGTATACATCACATATAGCACTTTTGAAAAATTCAGGATAAGAACCCATCGGTGTCAGTAGCATTTTTTATCTATTAATATATTCACTACAATATGATACACGTTGCAAAACTTTGTTACTTATGTGTTCATAACTTTGTTTAGTTTTCTGCCACGTTGCCTCTACACGTCCCTGAAAATCATATTATTGATTTTTACTGACAATGGCAGCAAACACAGATTTCCTATTCTCTGTATTATACGTGTATATTGAATCAGCATAGTCATCCTAAATTGTTTAGTTTTCCAGTATATGGCATATTTTTGCAATCAGGAATCAGCACACGCCAGCACAGAATTGTTAAATAATGTATCAGTTTCCCTTATACTGTGCACAAAGTGTTTTCCTTAAGCACTGTTCTGTCCAAAGAGAAAATCAGGAGTGCTCAAAACGCTTAATGCATAACAGTACAAATATTAATCCCTGTGGGCATATTCCCCATTGTCTTCCTACTCATGTCATCCTTCATCTTATTGTAAAGTGGGTATATAGTACAATCAGATCTGAAGAGCAGCTGATTTATTCATCTTTTCACAATGGCAAATGAAGATACAAGATGCAGAACAGCAAGAAATTTGATCCTTGGTCCTCTATAAGCCTCTTTTGTTTTCTCTGAAGTACCAGCTGTATTTCAGGTCAGTAGCAAATAAAGTGTATTGGAGCAGCTATAGCAGTTGCCATAAAATGACTTTTATTTCCCAGCAGTCACTAAAGTGATCATCTATTACCAGAATTTTTATGCTATCCTTAGGAGATACCTAACATCTGAAACAAAATAGTTGGCAAATACTGATTCTATACTTTGGGAAACTGGCATGTGCACATTACTTTTCCACTTTTAGATACTCTTTTCATTACTCTTCTATTTTCTATTACTCTTTTCATTACTGTGGAAAGGTATATTCTCTGAGCTGGCCACTACTACATTTCCAAATGCATAAAATCCATAATTAGGCCTAGATTTGCAAGAGCACTTGGTGCATGAAGAGCTTTCTTGGAAATGCAGTAGTTATTTAGGTGAGTTATCTTACATCTGCCTGAAACAAACTTAACAGGAGTAGCAATATCTGGTGAAGAGGAAAAGCTAACTTGCACTAGCATAATCTTCCATTTAATCTTCAGAGAGTGATTATTTTACCTGCTTGTATTCCAGGCAGTAATATGATAATCTTAAATTACTATGGAGTGGTTATTAAAAGTACTGCTTTACAGAAACTGTCATCTGAATACATCTTTATTTATGTCCTATTTGTGAAGGTGGTAATGGTGTCAAAGCTGCTTATAACCTATGGTTCTCACAATGCTGGGTCCTTGGCTGTTAGCCAAATTATACATGATTTATTTTATTTATGGTTTCTGCAAACAGAAATATTTGCTTCAATATTCGAGAAAGATTGTGTGCCACTCACACACATACCCTGCCCCCTCATTGTGAACCATGTGAACATTGTTCAGAAATGTCTGTTGTGGAATGTCCTCTCCTTTGCAATGTGAATACTTTCAGAGGACTACAGTTTCTGCTAGTTTTGAAAGTAGTGTAGGAAAGGGAAAGTAATTTTTGAAAAAAAAAAAAAGAAGAAAAACTGACAAAAGTTATTACTTTTCATTAAATCATTCAAAACCCTAATACCAATTGTCTTTCTTTGCTTCTACTTTGAACTGCATGAATCAAACAGTTTTGAGTTATTATACATCAGAGATCTACAAAATCATGAAGGCAGTGGATAATGTGCTTTCAGAACTGTTATTGACTAAATCCCCCGATCAGAGACTTAGAAGGCAATCAGAGAAATCAGCAGAAACCATTTTAAAACACATAAGGGAAGATAGAGTAGATAGCAAACTTCTGGACTTCATTGCTGCACAGATTTGCTGTGGAGGCACACAAATGTCCTCAGAGTCAAAACATGAGTTAGACAAATGCATGAGTTTAGCTTCAGAAATGGACACCATAACATATCACCCCTCATGCTGTACTTGGACACAGGGAGGAAAGGGGCATTTTTTCGTGGCCAGGTGCAAACAAAAGCACATCAGAGTAAAAGCAGCTCCCCACTGGGAAAGTGAGGATAGACGATTGCACCTCCTTGGTAGCCCTGCTGCAGCCCTGGGGGTGCAGGTAACATTCTTGCAACTTCCAAACCTTTAGTCTGGTTCCTAGTTCTGGTGGAGGAGCCTTCTCTTGAAGATGGAAACGTATGCAATGACCTGTAAGCAAAATGCAGACAATTCAGCCGAGTATTTCAGCGTATTTTCTGAAATTAGATTTCAATTTGCAGTATTTAATATGACAATAGTATTCTGCTTGTCCATAGCACATTTTTAACATTCATTCCCTGGGTAGGAGTTTGACATGAGCTTAAAGATCCTAAGATAATTTTGCATCTGATTTTAGTGGTACAACTTTACTTCAGCAATGTTCAGGAGAAAGAATTTCAGTTTAGTCTTTAAGCAAATCTTTGCTCCTGAGTATATTCTTCCTATAGGTGCCTTCACTTGTTTTTCTTATTACACACAATTTGATATCTTTCAGTTCAAATGTTAAGTTACACATTGAGGTATGGAGTTGATGTGGAAATGTCATTTCTCACCAATACTGACATAAGAAAAGACAGACTTTAGCCAGACTATTTCTGGGAATAAGTTTGAGTGATCATTCTCTATGAAATTAAGATAGGGGTTTTGATTTTAAAACATTATACAATTCTTCTCCAGGAAATGCCTTATTTTTAACAAACTGCCTGGCACATAGAGGGAAATTGCATTACTGATTAAAACCAGCAAATACAGTCTTTATAAAAATGATTCTAGCTGTGAGACCCAAAAGAGAGAATTATAAATTTTGGGGTTTATTTGTGACTTTAGCTACACATCGAAATATGAAATATGAATAAAGACTCTATGGTTATCTTTTTTCACATTTTGTTTAGATTTTTGCCACATCAGTCTAAGTCAAAGAAATATCAATGAGCTGCATAAAAATAATTCTTCAATAAATGGAACAGCATGTACCTTTTCCTTTGGAAGTACTTTACTTAAAAAGGTTACTCTTATTTGCACATGTGCCACTTTGATTTCTGCAAATGGTGTCAATGTTAAAGGGTCACAGATATAATCAATAAAAGCATCTGAATTGACCTAGGAAACATGAAATAGCTGATTTTATACAGAGGAGAGTAGAGCATTTTGTTACTTAATACATAAAGATGACAGATTCTCAGAAAGGAGGACTTGGAAAAGGGAATCATAAACACACAATGTTTCTGCATTGCTGCTTTTGGTGGTTTCTTGTTCTTACTTTGCTCCTGAACTCTTGTCTGAAAATCTTCACTTGTGAAAAGGCAAAGGCCTTGAGAAATGGCTTTGCTTGATTCAAAGTGAGATTTGCAAGTAACAGCAGGAACATAGTAGTATCCTGTCTGCATCGCTTCACTTCTGCTCAGAAATCACACCAGGACTGAGAGAATGAGAAGTTGCAAAGGAGCTAATATTTGTTACACGCAAGAAAAATTCCTGCACCAGATACAAAGACCAAATTGTAGGTGGAGGTAAAGGTTGCTGTTACCTATCACACAAAAAAAAAAAAAAAAGGAAAAGAAAAAGGTAAAGCTATATATATTAGCCTGTGCTATGCAACGGATACCATTTTAAGGCAAAACAGGTAAAGAAGGGGTGGCCTTCCTGGCCGTTCAGCATGCTGGCTGTAGAAGTCCTATGGTCTGACTGGCTGATTTTTGTTTTAGCTATGATACCCACAGCTCACTTCTATTATTTCTTACAGAATGGAGAACCCCAGATGATGTGCAAAGAAGCAGAAGAACTTCATTGACAAAGTTGCAATATTTGACACGACCTTGGAACATGGCACAAAAAGAAAAATACACATTTCGTCCATTGTTTATTCTGCCTTTCAATTTATCTCCATCTCCTGCTGTTTTATTTCTATAACTGTATTACGTTATTCTGCAAAGTACTTTAGGGATGCAGTGTCAGGAAAGAGAAAAATACATCTCTTGATTTAGATGGATTTTATAGAGATAGAGGGTGCTGCAGGTATGTATTAATGTCACTGGCTGCATTGTTCCAAAACAACTTCTGGATCACAAAGAATAAATTAGTTACAGGAAAGTAAAGTTCATTAAATAATTTTGATCACAGAGTAATCAGTATCATAGAATCATAGAATGGTAGGTGTTGGAAGGGACCTTTGGAGATCATCAAGCCCAACCCCCCTGCCAGCGCAGGAACACCCAGGGCAGGCCACACAGGAACAGATCCAGGTGACAGATCTTGAAAGTCT
>WUAM01000099.1:1173469-1195552 GCA_024336885.1 Actenoides hombroni | reverse complement strand
GGGGGGTAAATCTTTCACATCTGTCAGCTACATGGAATTTATCAAAGGCTTAATGGTTTATATTCAGCTTTCCTAACTACTCCTATGTTTTCAAATGTAACTGTTCACACCCAGGAAATGGGCTCAGTTGTCTTTTTTTTGTTTTTTTTATCCTGCATCTTCCATATTCCATTCTGTCTTCTTACCAGTCTGAAAAGTAAACATTTTCCCAGTCTTTCGTTTGGTATCTATTGCTTATGTACTATTGGTATTATACTTGTAGCATTTCATCTCTTACTACTTTTTAGTTAGTGCTTAAGATGTGAAGGACTAGTATTCAAAATCTGTTGTCATCTGTGTGTCTGGACATCTTTGTGGCTGCACACATACAGTAGAATTTTCCTGTATTATTCACAATTCCAAGTGCATTTTTATTCTCTCCTAGTGGTCTGGAGAAAGCATACTGGCTAGTATGAGGTTAAGAACTGTTTTCTGTGCACCGCTTGTTGCACCCTGCTTTGTTACCTATTCTCTCAAGCACGTCATGGTACAAAGAAGTTAGATTTTAAGATGTAACTTCACATACTTAGTTCTTCCCATATTTTGTAGCATTGCTTCTTTCCCAGATCAAAATTTCACCTTTGTAAGGGGGATGCCTTGAAATTAATCCAAATGGCAGTGTGGGGAAACAGCTGTCTTGCATATTTAGTCCACATAATGAGATCCCTTTGTTGCTGTAAGTTATGAATCTTACCAGCTCACCTCTTTCCTGCAGCTGATCTTTCAGTGCTAGTTTCACTGCAGACACACTTTAGTTTAGGTGCACTGAGTACGTGCCCCTACTCAACCCCTCACTTCTGATTTTAAAAAAGGAAAAAAAAAAATTTCTCTTTCTCCCTTTTTTCTCTACTCTTTAGTTGAAATAGACTCCAAATTTCACATAGAAGTTTGTAGCAATTCTCTAGGTTTTTTTAGACTTTTTAAATGATCCTGTTGAGTTCTTTAAATGGTGACACTGTCACACTTCTCTTACTAGGCACATTGACAAAAAAGCAATAGTGAACATATCCAAATTGGTAACTAACAGAATTGTAGAATATTAACCACCTCATTTATTGACTGCTATAGATGAGTTAAAGTATTTCTTCCTAAATAAATATATTTTATAACTGAAGTTAATAACAAACAGGCAATGAACATAGTCTCCACGCTACCTGCTAAATAGAAATCCTTCCCTTTCTCAGTTCCAGAAGAAAATGGGTAACTTTTTGCTGAGGGCCAGTGGGGTGATGCCTATTGCTTCACTGTGAATAAGAAATCACATCAGCCCACTAACTGCTATGTATCTCGAGCTTCTGGGGTTTGGTTTCAAGTCATCACTTTGTACATTGCACAGAGCTCATGAGAAACTAAGTTAATTGTCTTTGTCCATCTTTGTCCTTGTCATCTATTTATGAAAATGATGTCAAGTCCTCCACAGAGGTGGAAAAGAAGTGCAGATTAATCTGTGGGCTGAGACTGTGAAATATATTATACTTCTGTCTTTAAGGTCTCTCTATTCCTGACTTAAAATAATAAAACAAAGCAAAAGTCACAGGAAAGTCTTCTAATATTCCTTAAATGAATGGTTAACTGGTTTTATCTTTACAATTCATATGCTTTTGAGGGAGTAACCTTTCCCTGCACATCCTGAATTTCTCTTCTCTTTTGACCAAGGTGCCCTCTGTGTCCAGATAGTGACCACGGAGGTAATTAATTTTTACTTTGCTCTGTTCTGAGTATTAACAAGTGACACAATCTTCAGGAATAATTGCAGTGGATATCCTTGCCTAATTCATGTGAGATTAAAAAATGCAACATCTTTAAAGGTGCAGTAGGCCAATCCCATAAATATAAAAATTTATCTGAAAGAGTACTACGTAGAGTATCAAAGAGGCTCAGGGCAATGCTAACAGTATCGTTGGCTCATTCAGTCAGAGGGAATGGGACCAGATCCTCAGCTAGGGCAAGGTAGCCCACTTTTATGAAAATCAATAGTGCTGCTCCCCTCTTGTCTCAGCGAAGGACCTTTTACTTTCTCCTCTTGTGTTTGGCACACACCAGTCTGGCTCCTCCTCCAGCCACACATGTGAGAAAAGAGGCACTCTCCTTCCTCTGATGAAGTGAAGCCCTTCCCCAAGGACTTAGGCTGCATTCCAGAAGCAGGACATTCAAACCCAAACACTGCAGCACCTGAGCCCCAGCTCAGCATACAGGGGGCTCATTTGTTGATAATGCTGCTCCATCGATTTAGTGGCATTACAGTTGCTGTATTAGGCCCATTTACACCATACTCAAGTGACAGAAGAAACTGTGGCTATAACTCAGATTTTCCCTTTATCCCCGAGCTATTCTAACTACTTAACTGACTTGGCTTCCAGACACCCCTCTCAATGCCCTCCCAGGTTGTTATAAATTGAGCAGCACGTAAAGGTGCAATGCTGTTTTCCTCATAAATGAGAACTACAGTTTGGATCTATAAGGGGAGTACATATTACATATCCAAGCATAGAGAAACATAACAGAGCACCCATGAGAGCTGAGAATAGCTTCAGAAAACAATCTATAAATCTCCAGTGTTATCTTTCTGACAGCCTCCTAATCTCTGCAGGCTGTTGTTAAGAGCTGCATTAAACTAGCCTGTCATTGATCCAAGCTCTCGCTGCTTCTCAGAGATGCACTTCCTGTGATCAATTAGAAAAAGAGGCAACAGCTTCTTAAAAGCATCTTTACAACAAGACCCTGCAATAACATATCTTCCTGAAATGTGTGTATCTGACATTTACATCATACCTTGTCAAAGTACAGCCAGCATCTGCACCAACAACATAATTCAGTCTTCTGAAATAGGTAAAAATGCTTAGGTTCCTCATATTGAGTCGTCATTTTCACCTACAACGTCACCCCCAACAGAAACATTTATGTTAAAGTAGTGCTTGCAATTTCTTGCTATTTATTTAATTTTGAGTCGGTTTTAGATAAGCTTTGGATAGGAAGTAGCCTTCTCTTAGGGGGAAAGCAGAATGTGAACCTTCCGTGTCCCTGTTAAATCTCTGAGAAGCGGTTTGGCTTGCTGTCCAGATTGGTCACAGAAATTTACTACTAAAAAGAAAATAAATATATATATTTAAAGAGGGATAGGATGTGGCTGTCTTTAGCAATAAGTGATTATAATGCTTTGATGGGCTGATTACGTTCCTATTATGGAAACTATGTTTCTGTGGATTGCTGCACTAGCTGGAGAAGGTAAAGTTAATTTTTACCCTCATTCCAGCCAAGTTAAAGTCCTGTTGTGTTGATAAACCTAAATTTATTTAATATGTGCCTATCCCAAAGAGGTTACTGTCCAAGTATTGCTTTTCTCTACAGTCATTTAATTCCAGAATAGCTTATGTCATAAATATCAAGACTGGACTTTCATATATCACTCCTTTCTTTTTTTTTTTTTTTTAAAGTTTCTCTTGTGTTTAAAAATTAAGAAGAGTTTTGCCCTTAAACTGCTATACTTTTTTAACACTTGGAGTAGTCTGTCACTTTAACAAGGAAATACTGTGGAAGAAGAATATAATGATCTTTTGACATTAAAATACTTATTCTCCATGCTTACTGAACTATGGCAAGATTCTCCTGGACTGGTTTTCCATTTCACGTCTTTGCAGCCACTGACACTCTGACAAAGAAAGCCAATTTCAATGTGTCTTAGCTTTTAGAAATGTTAAGATGAGACATTCTAAAATTGCAGCAGAAGGATGGATCTGTTTCAGTGAGCACTTGCAATGCTCCATATAATTAGCAGACTAAGTGGTAGAGCTGTATTAGCTCACTAGCTCTTAAATGGAGTTACTTTCATTTGTTTACTGAATGTCTCTACCCACTAAAGGCTAATGAACTGGTAATGGATCTGTCAGAAAACGGAAAAGACAAATACCTCTAAATGTTGCTATTATAGCCTAAGAATGTGGCTGTTATTGTTCCCCTAACTCATGATCTTCACATGAAGGAAGGCAGCAGGAGATTTGGTATTCACTGGGTGTAAGGAACCACAAACATAATTTATGTACTGATGGAGTGGAAGGGAAGAGAGTAGCAACCCTCAGGAAACAATGAAATAAAGCAGCATATTCTTCCTGCATTCTTCTGTTGCTGCATTTCCATCTTCAATTCCATGCTCCTGTGTAAAGTCTCAATTTTTATTTATAGAATATGAAGCCTTAAAGTCTGCATCAAAAAACAGTGTCCTGCTGCAGTTAGATACTGCAATCACACACAGTCCTGGGTCTGTAAAACCTTATGACAGTGATTCTGTCTCCACAGGTGGGGAAGAGACATGCAAGAAGAAAAGGAGGAGTCTCCTTTTCTAACATGAAGCTTTGTATTGAAAAGCCCCAGACAGGGTTATGGGACTTTCAAGCAGCAAAGCCTAGTCTCTTCACTGGCTCCATATTTCACAGAATCACAGAACCCCTATGATTGGAAAAGACCTTTAAGATCATCAAGTCCAACCGTTATCTAACTCTATCAGGGCCACTACTGCACCATATCCTTAAGCACTATATCTAGATGGCTTTTAAATACATTCAGGGATGGCAATCCAACCACCTCCCTGGGCAGCCTGTTCCAGTCTTTGATAACCCTTTTGGTATAGAAGTTTTTCTTAATGTCTGATCTAAACCTCTCCTGGCATAACTTGATGCCATTTCCTCTTGTCCTATCAGTTGTGACTTGTGAGAAGAGAGCAACACCCACCTCTCTACAACCTACTTTCAGATAGTTGTAGAGAGCAATAAGGTCTCCTCTCAGTCTCCTCTTCTCTTCTCTAGACTAAACAACCCCAGCTCCCTCAGCCGCTCCTCATAAGACTTATTCTCAATACCCCTCACCAGCTTCATTGCCCTTCTCTGGACCTGCTTCAGCACCTTGATGTTTTTCCTTATACTGCTGTGCCCAAAACTGAGCCACAGTACTCGAGGTGTGCCCTCACTAGTGCCAAGTACAGCGGGACAATCATTTCTCTAGTCCCGTTGGCCACACTATTCCTGACACAGGCCAGGATGCCGTTGGCCTTCTTGGCCACCTGGGCACACTGCTGGCTCCTGTTTTGTTGACTGTTGATCAACACCCTTGGGTCTCTTTCTGCTGTGCAGCTTTTCAGCCACTCCTCACCCAAGTTTGGGGTTGTTGTGGCCCAAGTGCAGGACTTGGGACTTGGCCTTGTTACAGCCCATGTGATTGGCCTCAGCCTGTGAGTGGCCTTCAGGTCCCTCTGAAGAGCCTTCCTACCCTCAGGCAAATCAATGCTCCTACCTAATTTGGTGTTGTCTACAAACTTACTGGATGCTTTCAGTCTCCTTGTCAATCACATTGATAAAGATATTAAACAGGAGTGGCCCCAGCACTGAACCCTGGGGAAAACCACTTGTGACTGCTTGCCAAAATGCTCCATGAACTTCCCTGGCACCGAGGTCAGACCTACAGGTCTGTCATTCTCCAGATCTTTCTTCCATCCCTTTTCGTAGCTGGGTGTCATATTTGCTAATCTCCATACCATTGGGCCCTGCCCAGTTAGCCAGGACTGCTGATAAATCATGAGGAGTGGCTTCGTAAGCACATCTGCCAGCTCCTTCAGCACTCTTGTGTGTAACCCATCTGACACCATAGACTTGTGTATGTCTAGGTGGTGCAACAGGTCACTAATCATTTCCTCTTGGATTATGGAGGCCTCCTTCTGTTCCCCATCCCTGCCTTCCATCTTGAGGGGCTGTCTATCCAGCAAACAACTAGTCCTGCTATTGAAGACTGAGCCAAAGGAGTCATTACGCATCTCAGCCTTTTCTTCAACCCTTGTCACTATGTTTCCCCCTGCATCCAATAAGGGATGGAGATTCTCCCTGGTCCTTCTTTTGTTGTGAATCTATTTGTACAAAGCTTTTTTTATTGTCTTTGACAGCAGTAGCCAAGTTGAGTTCTAGTTGGGGTTTGGCTCTCCTGCTTTACTCCCTGCATAGCCTCACTACCTCTTTGTAGACCTCCTGAGTGGCTGCTCCCTCTGCCAAAGGCCATAAATTCTCCTTTTGTTCCCGAGTTCGAGCCAAAGCTCGCCATTCAGCCAGGCTGGTCTTCTTCCCTGATGGACATTTTTTTTGGACATGGTGATGGCCTGTTCCTGTGCTTTTAAGATTTCCCTCTTGAGGTGTGCCCAGCCTTCCTGGACTCCTTTTTCCTTCAGGATGGCCTCCCAAGGGACACTGCCAAACAGTCTCCTGAACAGGCTGATGTCTGCCTTACAGAAGCCCAAGGTGGCAGTTCTGCTGACCCCTCTCCTTACTTCTCCAAGAACTGAAAACTCTTACTATTTCATGATCATTAAGCCTTCAACTGTTACATCTTCTACAAGTCCTTCTCTGTTAGCAAGCAGCAGGTCTGGGAGGGCACCTTCTCTAGATGACTCCTTCACCAGATGCATTAGGAAGTTATCTTCCACACCATTTCAAGAAACTCCAGGACTGTTCCCTCTCTGCTGTACTATATTTGCAGCACACATCTGAGGAGATGAAATCCCCCATGTGAACAAGTGGTAGTGACTGCGAAACCTCTCCCAACTGCCTATAGGGTATTTAGTTGGTCTCATTTTTGACAGTCAAGTTAGAATGAGGACAAAAAGACCTGCATATACTCGCATCCAGTTTGCCAACAAACATAGCAGGATATCTGATAACCTTTCATGGGGTGGGGAAGATGTTAGATTCACTGCAGCGAGTCATAGAGGGCTGCTTCACCACCACACTGCCCTCTTGGTTCAGGGGATGAGTGAAAGTCAATATCATGGAAGGAAAGCAAGTGGCTGGTGGGGCTTCCTCTCTTGACTTGTGTACATGTGATTTAACTGCAGTGTACACATGTCTTAGCTGACTTGTCCAAGGTCACTTAGGATGTCACTGATGGGTTGTTGAAAAAGCACTTATTTTTCAAGCTGAAAACCTTGGTCCTATTTAACCAATTGGGATACCACACACATCCCTCCCCCCACCCCCCATCTCTTTCCTTTCCAGGACTATACTTTCTAACTGCTATATTATAGATTTTTCTATAAAGGAAAATGGTATCTCTTGTGAGCCTAACCTCACAAACCTGTTGTGAGGCACCTGTTGCGATACTCATGACGCAACAAGCCAAAGAAAGTCCATTTTCTGTTGAAATCGGGCTATTGAAAGGTGAGTCACTCTTGGACTAGAATATAAGATTGAAGAAAAAAATATATTTCTACTTTCTCATAAAACAATAGTGCATCCTTTGCAGCTGTAATCGCTCTTTACCCAAATATGTGCACAGACTTTGTTTAAGAATCAGTATGTTCAAGATATTAGTATTAAGAATCAGGGGCTATTATGAAAGTGTGCTTTAGTTACTCAGCAGACAGTTATGATTCATTCCAAACTATTAGTTCAGTATTTCCTGTAAAAATTTTGTGGTATTTCTTAAAAATTATGTTAACTGTAGTCCTTTCTGAAACACTGTTTATTTTTAGATTGATAGGTGTAGGTTTGACAGGAACTAAGTCGTGTTACACATCACTGTGAGCTCTGTCTTCCAAGCACTGTGAGCTCTGGTCCTGACCCACTGAAGTGTGTAACCCCTTGCTTTTGAAAAATATTTTAACACAGCTGCTTGCAAACACTGACGTAGTATCACACACATCTTTATTAAGAAATTTGATGTGATGCCCTTCCGTTGTCCCATACAACTTTGACACCTCTAGGCTCTTTGTTGCTTCAATAACTTGCCTCCCTTTGTGTGTCTCGCCTTCTCTTCGATTCACGTTTGTATCCCATCCCTATAGCAACCAAACACGGCTGCTAATTGTGAGAAACAATGTTAGGAAATATTAATTCATTTGACAGTCACACTTTACTCCTTTTGGAAAGCTGACTTATGTTCACTGTGCCCTGCTTTTTATTTCTTTCTTTCCATCTGTTCTTGTTAAAAACAAGGTGGATAGTGTGATGAGGCAAATGCAACCCATGCACCAGTTTAGCAGCCCCTGCCCAAACTCTTAGTCAGAAACATTGTGATCAGTCCCAGCCTTAGCCTGGCCAAATTTAACTTTCATCTTAAATTTGAAAGTAAGATGGAAAAAGATGTTTCCTGTAATCTGGAAAACTGCTGTCTTGACAGTATGTGACTTCTTTTTGTTTGGTTTGTTTTGGTATTTGGTTTGGTTTGATGTTTGGTTTGGTGTTTTGTTTGTTTTGTTTGTATTTTAGTAGCATATTGTCTTCATAAAGGTTCCAAGATGTTCTAAAGCAGACCTATATGTATTTATTTTTTTTAAGAAAGTATACAGTAAAGACCAATGTGCCTATTTAGATCATTGATTATTAAATGATTAAAGGCAGACATAATCTCTAAAGTACTGTGAAACTTGACAAAAAATGCCATTCTTTCTTTTAGACATTGCTTGAATGAATTACAAATTACATTACAGTAATACATTTAATTTAATTTTATACACATGCATATTCCTTTTATCTTATTTTGTATATTTAGCTTATTTAGCATATTTATTTTAGCATATAAAGTTACACTTCTAAAATAAATTCAATTATATATGCATTATATACATTTTTAGCTCTAATGTTGTAAAAAATGACACTTCTTTAAGCAGAGAGATATCCAACTTATCTTGCACTAATCTTACAAAATCATTGCTGTCTCTTCATAGAGATTCATCAAAGAAATCTAAATTATTTTTAAAGTAGCATAAAAATGGAAACATCATGGAAGCTATGGTTTCTGGAGGATCCCCCACAATCATGTATTTTATGTTTTTTTAATAGTAAACAGGCTGTTTTCATAGCATGTTTAGAAGTTTTGTAAATAGTGGATTCCTACCACAAGGCCTGCATAAAGAATTTTCAGAGAAAATTTGCAGTAGGATGCCAAAATCCTGTCTTTACAGACTATGGCGGTATTTCCATTGTATCTCACAGAACAGCTGTGGGGTGGATGTATTGGTGTGTGTTTCTATCAGGGATTATTTTGGAAGGGGCTGGTAGCTCTAGCAGAGGTGCTCCTATGCCTGTGTGTTTTGTATGCAACTTAAAGCAGTAGCAATTGTAACCTGTCTGATCTGACTACACAGAATGATTCTGATCACAAATCTACCTCTACTCCTGCTACCCGGGTCTGTGTCCTGAAATGCCCAGATCTTAGTCCATGAAGCTTAGATGGTTGCAGTACTCCAGGGTTTATTATTCAATAAACCGACAGAAGTGGGGTACCCAGTGACCACCTGAATTGTGTTATGAGCAGCCTGCAGGCTTCCTCTGTTTACGTAATTATTATTTTTTTAATTCACAATTCAGGCTGTGGCCAGTATTCATGCAGATTTCTTTCTTAACCAGTCTTCAGCCAGCTAAACAATCAGCTAGGTTGTATGGCCTTTAGATTTTAAATAGCAATAATGTGACTTTTTTTAACGAAGACTCGGGAAGAATTGAAATTGTGTAACATTTTAACTATTTTTATTTGAAGTGAGAGTGTATGTAGTTTTCATAGTTGATTTCTTGTTCTTGGAACTTGTATTTTTTTATATGTGTTTATTCGGGGAAAAATGTAAGGCATTTCATGACTGAGTTTGTAAAAGTGTAATAGAATCTGCATACATTATCAGAATGAAAAAACTGGACTACAAGGTTGGTTGTTTGTTTTTTTTTAAGATACTTTCAGAAAAATAAATCTTGAGGAAGAAAGCATGCGTTGTGCACTTAACATGTTCACTTCCTGAGGTATCTTTGACAGAGCTTATGTAGATATTTTCTTACTTCAAAATGGAGGGTTTAATTTTTGGTGATTCCTCGATATCTTTAGTTAGGGATCTGTTGCCAGTTTCATTTTTTGTTGTTGTTTATCACCTTTTACCCTCGGAGATGGTATGAAATGTTCAGTTTTATGTACTGAAGCAAAGTTCCATGGCTTTTAGTGACTTAGGAAATCTGAAGTACTTAAGTCTTGCTGAGGATTTTCTGGTTTTCTTTCGGTGAATATTAAAAAGTTGTACCATATTCCAACAGGCATTTTAAAAGCCGGTTCAAACAAGGAAATTTAGATAATGCTTATAAAACAAAGCAAAGATAAAAGTGTCTCCATAATACCACAGTTTAAAATGCTGTCCTTTTGAAGATCTAATGCAAGAACATGAGAAGGTTTGATGTACTAGATTGAGCACTTGGAGACCACTGAGCACTTTCCAAATGACAGCATAGAAGTTCTCTCTGGCTACACAGGGGATGATGCTGGCATAAATTGGGCATAAAGTGTCATGGTGAGTTATAACAAGCAGAATATTAATACTAGACTGTACATAGTCTAGCTTGACACAGGCTTTGTTGGTCAATGCTGATTACACCACAAGGCAGGGTGGAGTGGGGAGATTGGAAGATCGGTGTAGGTCTGAAAGCACATGAACTGTGAAGCTGTGTTGTATCTCAGTATTCAAGCTGCACCACAGAATGGTCTTGTGATAGCTCTGCAAGGAGCTGACACAGCTGACATGTGCAAGAGTTTCTCACTTTAACTGAACCAAGATAACTAAAGTTGTAAAAACAAACATCATTGTACTTCCAAGGCTCCAGCATGTTATGAGTATTCTGCCATGTAGGATGTGGAAAGAAAATTTGGCTAAGGTCAACAACGTCAATGCACAGGGCAGGCCAATCAGAAGCTGGCATGAGGAATGGATCTCACCATGACCATACACAGTAATTAAAGAAGCATACATAATGACAGAAACCTCAGCTGTGGGTTGCACATGGAATGAAGTGACTGAAATCAAGATAAGGAAAGATGTGGAAGGAGAAAAGCATTATAGAGTCACAGATTTCAAAGTATTTAGCGTAGATCTCTGGGAAAGTATAGGCTGTGACAGAGAACAGCAACGTTAACAGAAGAAATCAACATATCCCCAAATCCTTTGTTTGCAATACAAAGACTACAGTTTTTCAACATTGTGCTTAAATGAAATAACTTGGGTAAGCAAAAAAAAAAAAAATTTCTGTTTTCTGTGTCTGTTTTCTCTTCTCATGATGGTATTACATCAGAAGCTCTTGACAACTTTTAATGAATTCTGTTCAGCAGAAACATTTTCCACCCATTTTTGATTTATGTCATGAAGAGAATCAGAACTAATAAAATTAGTGTTAGGTGGTTTTGCAACTTGAAAACTGAGAAACTGAAAAAGGTACATGATAAAGTGAAGAGCTCTAATATACTGTCTTTGAGAGAAGTTCCTTGTTGAGTATGTGAACAAGTGTCCAGGATGTACACGTGGAACTAGGCAGCTCTCAAAGTAAAAGAAAATTTGAAACCAAAAGTAAGTGCAGAATAACCTTGCGTAGGCTCCTTTTCCCAGGAAAGGTTGGACCAGATGATCTTTCAAGGTCCCTTCCAACCTGGGCCATTCCATGATTCTACATATTGTCCTCTTGGAAGAAGTATAAACAAAAGTTGGAATCTAGAAAGGCAAGAATTTCTCAGTGCATCTGAGATATTAAATCCTTAGCATGATTATGTTCTCAACAGACATATATTGTTGTGCACTCAGACCTAATAATAACAATGAAATGTAAAATTTAATCCTTCTAGCAATGGAGTGTACTTTTAGCTAGAGACACCAGAATGCCAAGCCTAAACCCAAGTATATAGTAAAAGTTGAACACTAGATCTTTTTTGTGACTACATAGCATATACTTCCAAATAAGATTTTGAAAGCATGAAGTAGCCTTTTTTTAAGTTGGTCCAACATAGCTCATTTTGTTCTGAATAGCTGATGGAACTGTGGGAGGTTGTGCTTGTCTTGAGTCACTATCAGCTCCTGCCACTCATCTCCTGGAAGAAAAGGGGTTCTGAAGAAATCCATGTCATAACCATCTCCTAAATTTTCTAAATTTAGGGTGCAGTGGTAGTGAAGAGGGGAAAAAGTCGTAATTGTCTTCCTAAAAAATTAACTGAATTTGGATATACCCAGTCTGCCATGACAAGCTGTTGTCAAGGACTGGAATAGGGCACAGGTGAGAAATACCCAGATATTATCCCGGTTTGTGCCAAGGTTAGAACAATTCCTGATTAGCTCCTGGATTAACTGGAGGTTCATAAAAGCATTGTACAATTATCTTTCCTCCCTACTTGAGCTCTGCACAAATGCTTTGCAGCCAAAGCCAAGGATCTTGCAAGGATAGAGAACACATTAAAACCTATTTCTTTCAAATAATAGTGAGGCAGCAATTTCTATCAAACTGCTCTGTACGTGGAAAATCTGTCTTGCCAAAACCAGAGTTGGCTAATAACGTGATGCTAGTTTATAATGAAAACATGTCCCAGACTTGCCTCGGACAACTACTCATTTGTTTTTCAGGAAAGAGGAACGTCAGTTTCTTTCAGAAATGTCTCTTTTCTATAAGCTTCTATGATATTGGTGCTCAAGTGCCTGTATTTTATCAGCATATGTAGCAATAATAAACAGCTATGTTGTCTCCTCTGTTAGAGCTTGATTGCAAAGAACCATTTTCTGTCAGGCACCGAGAGTTTGTTTAAATATTGTGCTCTGCATCATTGTATCTTCCCAAGAAGCAGTTTAATTTTGTCTAAACATTTTAATTGCGATCCTAAGGGAAGGGAAGTCATTGCCCGTATTAAACATGAATCCCATTATACTAAAATGTTCCTCAAAGGCTATTTATAGATGCTTTCCTAGTGTATGAAAATGTAAAAGGCCAGAGCTGAACAATCATCTCCTGGCTCTGCTTGCCAGTCTGAACCTCAGCTTGTTTATGCAAATGGTCTGGCGAGGCATAGGAACAGTATTACTTTCAGCATTACCATGATTTCCTGTAAACATTTATGACTGGCTTGTTGAGTCAAGGCAGATGCCAGAAGAAAGAAGTATGCTTAGAAAGGAGAATAGGTATTAGCATTGCAGGCATGCAAGAGAACAGTGTGTGGATGGAAGCCACAGGGGGACAAAGCCATACTGGAATCGAATAGCTGGTATATCTGCCACAAAACTGTAGTTACAGAGGAATGAAGACATTCACTGTCATATTCTTGTCTCAAAAGTGTCGCACACGTGCTCTTGAACTGTAAATAAATTTCTTTGCCTGCTTGATTCAGAATACATTGAACCAGTGTTTAAAAGGCCTGAACTAATGGCCATACAAAGCCTACTCATGTCAATAGGACTATGTAGATTTTAGATGTATTTTTCATTCATTGATCTCTTCATCCCCAAAAGTGGCCTTGAAAAATGGGAATAACGGAGTCTCTAGTTAACTACTAGTAATTTCTGTAGCAAACTGATATGATTTACAAATGTAAATATCTTTATATTAGGTGTCAAATGGTACCCTGATGTAGTTTGGGATCTGTTTCATAGCTTCTCACTTTTCAAAAGTTCACAAAGCAAGTGAAAGCCTCATTTCCTCTGCTGAAATGGAACAGAAAAAGGAAATTGGGAAATTGGCCACACAGTGTGTGACACTATAATCAAGGAAATGTGGGGATTTAAAGCTAAGTACAATTGCAATTACTTTACAGATATGCAATCAGAAGAAATAGATTTTCTTCCAGATTATTAGAGAATCACATGCTCAATGAGATTGAACACACTTTTAGACATTTAATAGAAAGTATCACTGATAACAAAATAGCACTCCTGGTAATACCAATACAACAGAAATCCCTTACTTGTAATCTACTGAAGGTATAGCTTAACTTCTGTCAAAGGCAAAACATCTAAGAAAGGAAAAGCAATTATATATTTCTTAGTACTCAGCATAGTCTCATATGTTTCTGTGTTGTGAATAAAAATGGATTTTCCTTCAAAAAACGTCTTCGATAAAGAAAAGAATGTTTCTGGGAAACTAGAACCTGATTTTTATTTAAAAAACCTAGGTTTCCTGGAAAACAATTTAATTTGGATTCAAAGACTTTTGTTGTTGCAATCTGAAAAATATAAATAGAAAATGTTTAATGTTCTCTTTTTTTCTTTTTCCCCTCAAATAATTTTTACAACTACTGCTGTCTTTTGGAATTTCTTATTGAATAATAATCAAAGGAACTTTTATCCTTCCTGAGAGAACTCCCCCCCCTGCCCCACTGAGATTGGCTGTAAATATCTCACTGAGCTAGCTGGATGTAGAGAGTAGAATTTCTTCCTGTCCATATATTATTATGTAGGAATAAATTATAATATAGATGAAAGAGCTGCAGAAAGTGCCAGTGAGAACCAAGCTGTATAACTGAAGACTTGCTCTTCTTTTTCCCTTCCTTTCTCCTACTTGACAGTACTTAATAGATCACATGACCCCGCTGACAACAAAACTGTGAAACTGCATTTTCTAATATCCACAGCATCACAGGGAGCATCCATTTCTAGGAACCCCTGAGTGCTGAGTTAATACTGCAGGCTTATTTGGTCCTACATAATTAGTTATAATGACAAAAAGGACTACCAGAACATAAAGCCTTTTTAGCAGGCACTGTCATTTCTGTGTGGTGTTTTATATTGTCTAGACTGTGGCTCCCCAGCTCCGATGGAACCACAATTAATGTGCAACATAAAAGAGGGTGAAACGTTTTATTCCTTCGAGCATGGAGACAAGAAATGATGCCAGCAATATATTTTAACATAATATTGTAGCCTTTTTTAAAATAGTGTTGCAATTTATTTTTTTTTCTTGATGCTAAGAGGAAACTAGTGCATTACAAAACTTACACAACAAATTAAACAGAAAGAAGACAGGCATGTATAATTTTTAAGATGTTTGTAGCCCAGTCAACTATACATATGTCTGTGTGTTTGTATTTGTGTTCATGCATTCATGAATAATTTAGTAAGTTAAATAGTAACAGGATGTGAAGTTGAAAGCAGACATTGTTACGAAGGACATAGAACTTTCCAAGTGCTATTAACATTTAGTGCCATATGTACACAGCAAGTAGTTGATAACTGGCAGAATTTAAGACTTTTAATTTAAATGGTATTAATATCGCCAGTTTCTTACATAATTTGTTAGTTGAAAATTGTAGAGAATTTTTGTCACTGTCAACACCTATTTATAGTTTATCACCTTGGGCCCAACTAGAGTCATTCATAGGCACAGCTCCTAAAAGATGAAGAAGGGTCCATCATTTAATGACATCAGAAAATGACTGACCCCTAGCTTAAGTAACTGCAGGGAGTGGTTAGGAGGATCTTTACATTGGTTGGCTGCCAATATAAAACCAATATTCTTTTTGTTAATATCATGGATATTTCATTTTTCATGCTTAAAGTTAGCCTGATTGCCAGAAAGGAGCTTTTGGAGAAAAAGGAACAGGCAGTGGAAGAGCAGATGCTCTATTATAGGAATTCTGTGAGGGAAGAGTTGTGAAGGTACACAGCCACAGCTTTACATGGCACACCTCCACCTCGGGATAAGAGGGGGCAATAATGAGCAGGTTCACCAGAGAGGGAAGCTGCTGAGAGTGGAACTGCCTTATTTTCTGACCTCTAAAAGAGAAACAAGGGCTTTGACAGAAAATTTATTTCTGCTTAGCAATTTTATTTTAATAAAAAGGGTATTTAATTCATTGTTATTCAGCAATTGTAGACGTTAAAAGAAGTTTTCTAGCAAGTAGCAAACATCGTCTCTTGTGTTAATACGTTCATAAGAGTTGAGAGGCAGATAAAGAATATTTGAACCAATGTCTTCTACCTGGGAAGGGCCACTTAATCTTGGGATTTAAGCTGAGTGGGAATGCTGTCTGTCTGCTAATGCAATGGCATTTTGAACCTTTTGTATTAATGCTAATAATAAAGTTTGTAACTTACACATTTCTTAACCTTTGTCATCTCCTTGGTACCACTTCTGTTGAGCAGTATGAGCGAGGGACTCATTTCATCTGTGATAGTATGAAGGAGAATTAATTTCATGACTTCTTTATACTTTCATTTCTCATTAAAGTTGGATGAGCTTCTACCACTATAATCTAGAGTCTAATTTGGTAATAAACAGTGACGTTTCTTCATTTTTATTTTTTTTTAACGTACTTGAATATGTGCATTTCTTTCCCAAGGAAAGTCTGAGTAGGATGTAGGAGGAGGAGCTGAATGGCGCTACCCAGGTACTTGTGTGTGTGATGGGTTGGGGAAAAAGGAGTATATTTACAGTGCTGAGTTATTAGTCTGTGCATCTTCTGGGCTTGTTTCTTAGTTTGGACCTTTGAAACTCATTGTGATATCGTATCATAAAGTGAGCAAACTAGAAACACTGATCAAATAAAGAGGATAAATTAATGAGATGTTGCTACTTCAGATTCTGAGAAACATACTAACAACCTGAGACCTTACTATATGTTAAGACTAAATCAGGCCACACAGGCCATTCCTGCAGGCTGGGTACAAACCATCAAAACGTATCTTCTTCCTAATGTAAAGAAAGAAACATAACATTCCTTTATTATATTGTTTATAAAGCTTATGTATTTAATTCCTTATGGATTCCACAGGCCATGTAACCCTTAGCTGTACCCAGTCTGTAGACACAGCTCAATCAAGTTCTCTTTCCCTTACTATCTGCCAACAGTTAGCACTGAATTATCAGTTTCAAATATAGACTATAGGCAAGGAAGTACATTTGCTTACAGGAAAGACTTGAAGGTTGTGAAGTTGGAATTCAGTGTTATGATTAAAGAGGCTCTGAAGCTTTTCATTTCTTATTCCAAATCCCAGCTCAAAGACTGAGAAGTAACAGCAGAACCCACCCAAACAAAAAAAAAAAGAGAGAGGACAAAAAAGTTTGTCTTTCTTTTCCCTCATATTAATGTTAAAAAATTAGAAGAAAAAATACTTATGCTCTCTGTAGATATTTGATGGCTCATATTGTACTCCTATATCTGTATTAAGTGATTGCTTTCATGTGTCTTCACTGAAAGTTGTAAATTAATACTTTCTCCTTTAGAAAATTCTTACAAAAATTAGGGAGAAGGAGAGAATCATTTTCCTTCTAAGCTTCTGCAATATGTAGACATTTATGCTTGTGATAGTGTGGTAATGTAATGTTAATCATGTACCCTTTGCTTTTTCCCAGTTGTATTTTCATGATTAGTATAAGAATGGTCTAAAACTGTGCTGTCCCCTGCAAATTTCTCATTTTTATTACAGAAGCAAGTGTCAGACTTGAGCAGTAACACAATGCTTTGACTTCTTTGACTATTATTTACTGGTCTAACTTTTCAGCATTTGTCTAGCACTTCTGTTCACACCCAGTGAAACCTGCTCTGCACTAAGATCCAAAGGCATAATGAATTGTTACTCTTATTCATTGAGTGTAAGAAGTCCTAAAGATATCCTTATGGCAGTCTGGCAAGGACAAAAAAAAAAAAAAGGCTCAGCAGTAAACCATATATAGGGTTGTGATTATAACGTAATCGTAGAATCATCATATAGAATGGCTTGCATTGGAAGGGACCTTAAAGACCATTTAGTTTCAACCCCCCTGCCATGGGCAGGGACACCTCCCACTAGACCAGGTTGCTTAAAGTTTCATCCAGCTTGGCCTTAAACAATTCCAGGGATGAGGCACCCATAACTTCTCTGGGCAGCCTGTTCCAGTGTCTCACCATCCCCATTGTAAAGAACTTCTTAATGCCTAATCTAAATCTACTCTGCTCTAGTTTAAAACCATTGCCCCTCATCCTATCACCAAATGCCCTTGTAAACAGCTCCTCTCCAGCTTTCTTGTAGGCCCCCTTCAGGTACGGAAAGGCTGCTATAAGGTCTTCCCAGAACCTTCTCTTCTCCAGGCTGAACAGACCAAACTCCTTCAGCCTGTCCTCACAGGAGAGATGCTCCAGCTCTCTGATCACCTTTGTGGCCTTCCTCTGGACCCCCTCGAACAGACCCATATCCTTTTTGTGTTGGGGGCTCCTGTGCTAGATGCAGTACCCTAGGTGGGGTCTCCCAAGAGCGGAGTCACCTTCCTTGACCTGCTTGCCACACATCTTTTGATGCAGCCCGCAATAATGACAGATGATGAAAATTAAACGCATTCCTAGAACATGACTGTAAAGATTTGTATAACCGTATGTAATAGGTAATTTGCTTGCTCTCATCTGTGGGTGAGACCCATAAGTTATGTAACCAGGCAGAGGGGTGGGTTATGTCTCAGGCACTTACAGAAGTTCAACTGCTGTTTCATTTCTTTAAGCCTTTGTACCCCAGACCTTCCTTTTTTCCCCAGTTAAGAACAGTCACTGAGATTTGTAGACCCAAAAAGCCATAAAAGGCACTGGTATAGCCTATCATAGGGGTAGTCTTGCTGTTCAGACTTTTTCTAGGCACCTCAGTCTTTCTTTATACTTTCACAGAGAAAGTTTCCTTTGTACTTTCCATGAGAAAACAATAAATTAGAGAAACACACCCTACAGTACATACGATTTTGGAACAATGACAATGTTTGTACCAGTAATCAAACATGATACTCCTGTTGAATTTCTTATGCCAAATCCTTTCCTGTTTCTTACACAAAAGATAATAAATTAAACACTAGAAAAACACTTGTCAAAGTTTGTCAGAGTGGTGGTTTCTCCACAAAGGTTTGCATATGTGATATGATACTGTGTGTTGTTATATGTAGATCTGTAAGAATAGTATAGAAGACACACTGTTAAAATAATATAAGGTATGGGATTGTATAGATATATATAACTCCAAATGCAATGAGAAGTCTAGGTTGTCTCAAATCCTTTCTGGTATCTACCTGGTCAGCAGTAGTCCCTCAGAACTAAAAACATTTTTTAAAAGCCTAAAGAACATAAATTGTCAGTCATATGGAAAATATAAAAGAAAGAAGAAATCAGAAACAAATGTTTCCAGAAATAATTTTAGTACTTCTAGTTAAGAAGATACGTTTTGCAAAGATGGAAGCTCAAGCTGGCCAGACCTACAGATTTATCCCTTCAACGACTAATTGCACTTTAAGATGCCCATGTTTCTTTGATTAAAATTCACTGAATAATAACACAGTGCATCTGGATTTTTATACTACTTTTGAATTTCATTTTGCAGTCGTAATCTGATATACCTTAGAGCTGGGGGAAAAAACTGACCATGTTGTTTTTGTTCATTTCCCCAACCACACATTGAAGGCATGGTCTGCTTTTATTAAACACAAAATAATACAGTGTTACACTAAGTTTGACCTGCAACTGTCCTGCACTCATGGTAGGGAACTCAGGCTTCCTTTAAGCATTTGATCCAAGCCCAAAGGCAGTCAGAAAAGGATTCTACAGAAGGACTGCAACATTTGTATAACTCAAGTTCAAACATTGTCATGTTTTCCACAATGGTTATGAATTCAGAATAAGGTGGCGCTTCTTAATGTTCCATTACTTTAACTTTTTAAACACTGAATACTGTACCAGATTTTTAACAAAGTAGGTAGTTACTCTAAGTTTTCCAAAACTCCCATTTAAAATGCTCTTTCAGAACTGAGGAATCGACCTTCCCTGATTTCTTCTTCAAAATCCTCCCCCTAGTCAGATACAGAAAACTTGTATGCCATGAAAAGAATGTTCATTTAGTGGTTGCTCTATTGACCTTTTTAGATATTTTCTTATTAACTGAGAATTGCTTTATCTTTCTATAGTTTTATGTGAAAAAATTGATTTTTAATACAGTCAATTCAAACCAGAAAAAATCTTGAGTCTTTTGCATTACAATTCTGTCTTTATTTTTTTAAGCTCGTATTACAGAAATGCAGAAAAGGAGACTTACCCCTTTTTCTCTGTCTCAAATACCTCTGGTAACTGTAGCCTGTAGAAGGCAAGTGTGCCTCAGGTCACACTGCCAAGGAGGGCAGTGCCTACTTTTCCTCTTCCCTTGTGGGTTTTCAGAGGAGGAAGGACCCAGGGAGAGATTTTTACATCTCCCTGAGCTGAGCCAGGGCAGCAGTGCAATCTCTGTCAGAGAAAGGAACTGCTCATTTGGTGGCAGATTGTTTTCTCATTGAAATGTACTTATTCTTAGTTATGGTCCATCTGAATTCACATTTTCCTGAGCTGTGCCAGATCTGATCCAGGGAAGTATACTTTTGGCATGAATCGTAGTTTCAGGAGGGAAAAAAAAAGGCGGGGGGAGGATTTTGCATTTGGAATATGGAGGCCGGTATATTGTCTAGGAAACAGGCCTCTGGGATCTCAACCTATCATCACTGAAGTGTGAAGTTCTAATTGTATTGCTTTTCATAATGTATCTGCTACATAAATATTATTCAATACCTGCAAATTTGCGCTAGTGGGAAATGGAGAGGTTATAATACAGGAAAGATTTATGCCTGCTAGATGCTGGGCTGTCATGATTAAAAATTTTCCACCCATTATGTGAATCCTATTGATCATTGCAGGAAGCAGAAAATTGTGCTGTTCATTGATTTTGCGTGGCTACAGAATGCATTAGGCCTGATGCATTTGATGGGTAGGCAAGTTTTCAAAGGAAGCTCAGTTAAGCTAATCTTAGTTCAGAGGAATATGCACAATGGAATAAGAAACCTTGTAATTGCAAGAGCAAATAGAAGAGTCAGAGGACTATATTATGAGCCATATCAGCATAAGAATTAGACATGAGCCTTCCCAAGAGACAACAGTAAAACGCATCAAGGCTTTGATGCAGTTTTTCATGAACGTAGCAATTACTGGATAAATTGGGTTTTAGCTTCTCACCCATCAGCCAAGATAGTGAACAAAAAACAATTAGTTCTTCTACCTCCTTAGCAAATGGGAGTTATCAGGTTTTCATCGACTCCATAAAATTACATAGTAAAAAAATGAATTTGAATCCAAAAGTGGAGCATAAAGGGTACATGGGAAATGGGGAGAGAAAAGGAAAGAAAATTTGTAGGCAGAGGGAATTTTACCTTTGAAATTTGGTTTCTACTGATTTGGTCCTTATTATCACTGTCTTTTTATTAGTTTATGATAATGCTTGGAGTCCTCTCTGTATCACATGCTGCATTTCTGATGAACAAAGGCTTTGAGAAAATTTAATCCTCAAAATAAATTCTGTCAGTACCTAATGCAGGGATTAATTCCAGTCTTGGAAATAAAGGGAAGAAAAGATTATTTTACATCCCAGATGGATGTTGTCTTACTGGCATGTTACTACAATGTAAAGAGTTACATCTCTGTGAGAAAGGAAATACTAGAATATCATTTACCTTTTGATAGTATATTAATTCTTTCTGAAAGTCTGTGGTGTGCAGACCCCTAAATATCTAAATCACTTCTAATACTAGAACCTAAGTCACTAGGGTCCTGCAAAACTTTCAAAAGACACATATCTTTAAAAATCTGGACTAAACACATTTTTATTCTTATGTTCTTCCTCATTAATACTGGTAATTCTGTCAAGAAACAGACATAGTAAAATTACTACTTATAGAGAATTTAAGTATATTAATGTTTCCATTATATATATTTTTTTAAATCTGCCAAAAAACCCACCACCAGCAATATTAATAAGTATTTTTAAATTGTAATGGATAGCTTTGTGTGTTTACTTAAATTATATGATGTTGGTTTAGGTGAAAAACAAACAGGAATGCTATCACTTTCTCCCTGTTTTATGTATTATAACACCAGATTTTTGAAATAGATTTGTCTGTAACAATGACAAATTTAAAGGCACTCCTCCTTCAGCTTTCAAGTATCACTAGGTGAACAATAGTCATATTTGACCTTTCTTGTATATAAACAGTAACAAGTGAGGTTCAGAAGTTATGTTATTGTATTTCTTTGTGGTTAGTAACCTTGAGGGAAAAAGAAATTTTGGGTCTTAATAGTGCAAAGATTCTATAATTATAAGCATGTGTGATCTTTTTAAATAAAATGACACTGAACATATTTATAGGATCATCATGAAAATATTTCTAGCATTGGGGATGTATCTTTCACATAGAGAATCACAGAATTACTGAGGCTGGAAAAGACCTCTGAGATCATCAAGTCCAGCCTATGACCCAACACTGCCACATC
>WUAM01000099.1:1093237-1157882 GCA_024336885.1 Actenoides hombroni | reverse complement strand
TCTGTGAGTGAACTGCACCAGAGGTGAAAGTGCTTGCGGCAGAGGGAGGTTGGCTCTGGGGTCCTGGTTTTCTGTTTGATGTTACTACCGTAGTTACTGTTGTTCATTTGTCTTGTTTTATATATATATATATATATGTAAAGAACGGTTATTCCTATTCCTCATCTTTGCCTGAAAGCCCCTTAATTTCCAAACTACAAGCATTCGGAGGGGAGGGGGTTGCATTTTCCATTCGAAGGCGGGGCTTCTGCCTTCCTTGGCAGACCTCCTGTCTTTGAAACCAAGACACTGGGGCATAGCTTAATCAATTCTTGAGCCAGCTGAACATCTCTCAGTTGTAATATTGGACTGGCTCTCCTGTAAGGTGAAAGGACTGTAGGAGACATGAATGTTAGGAAAGCATTGCTTTATGATGGCTACAGGCTGTAAGTGCAACTGTGACTGTATGTGGTAACTACCTACATTCACATGGGAAGTTATGGATCTGGACTTCTACAAAACCTGCACCAAAACTCTCAGTTTCCCCTGATTTATTTATGTTTCTTTGAATAGCTTGCTTGTGAAAATATTAATTTTTTTCAGAAGTTCGTATTTTCTATGTTTTTCTCAGGAAACTAATGTTTGACTGATATTTTTAAGTTATTGCCTTTGAAGTGTTTAAAATACCAATAGTATAATTTTTGTCTTACTACATATCCTGATTGCTTTGTGGCTGTTTAAATACAGAAATAGAAATCTGTTAAACAATATTTTATCTAGGGGGAAAAAAAACCCCAACAGATACAGTTATGCGTCTACTTCTGCATGAAATGGCACAGTTTAGGTTGAAATAGTTTTACACTCCCATCCTTTTGTCAGAAACCTTAAGAGATGAGAGTGATTTTTGATGCACGCACTGTGTTGACTGAAGATATTCTTTCTGGTTTATTGATTAACCTAAGTAAAACCCACAAAAACCCACATAAAAATTGACAGCAAATATATTTATCAACAAGAAAGAGTAGAACCTGCAGGGGATATAGAAGTACAAATGTCTGGTCAGCTTCTTCAGTGCTAAAATTAACAGGGACTAAATAAACAGCTTTAGAGTATTTAAATTGCACCCTGACTGCCAAGTCTTAGCTGCTGAATTAAATCTATTGTTGAGACAGCCTTGTCCCGTATGTATATATACTATGCTAATTATAAAATAACAAGCTGGATTTTCAAGGGAACCTCAATGTGACTCTTTAACTATGGTCACAGCTTTAAGTAGGTAAATATCATTGACATGACTAAAGTGGATATCTGCACTGCTAATTAGAGACATTACTGGCCAGTGTCTGGCCCCAGATTAGGAGATGGGAGACCTGTGCTCTGCTTTGGCCCCTTCTACTGACCTGAAGTTTGATCTCAGCTATCTCACCTCAGTGTTTTTTCGTTTTTAACACTGTTTTCTTCCGTGTTTTTTTGGACTGTCAGTACTTTAGAGGTTATGCAGAGATGAAGGTTGCTGATGATAACCATGAGTTTGAAGAAACACTGATTTTATTGTATCTATTAAAGCTTGTTAGAAATACTTTGATAGAACAGATTATATTGGAAGAGAATCTGGTCAGAATAATTTCATTTAAAATTTGCTGAATAGAATAAAAATAAGCAAGTGGTCTGATTTTGACCAAAGCTCAATGAAAAATACAAATTCACAGGAAACTGGAAGCTGTGTTTCCCAAATCCACTTATTTGTGACAGGCCATCTCTAGATATGGGACCTACTCGTCAGAAAGACTCAGATCCTTTTTAGGCTCTGTGCAAACTGGGTCTGCTTTGAAAATAAAGAATAAGTAAGTCTTGCTACGAATCAAGTACATTCAGTTGGCTAGCCAAAAACAAACAAACAAAATCCAAACAAAAGCAAAACCAAACCAAACAAACACAAAGGGAAAGGAAAGGGAAAGGGAAAAGAGGAACCATCCAAAATCAGATCCCAGTTCAAAAAAATATCTGGGCCTTACTTTAGTAGTCAGATTTAGGTCTGCCATTCTGTCAGTAGATATATGATAATGAAATAATGGCATTATAAACAAGAGTGACCAAACCCCTGGCATACTTCTGTCAATAGATCTATACCAATTTATAGCTTTTGATGGTTGGGCTTGGCATTTTCATCTAGCTATCGTCAATTCCAGTTCTGTTTTTATTAATCATACTAGTGATGTCTGAATAAGTAACTCCAGAGCAATTGGATTTAGAAGGTTTGTATTAAAGAACAATGTGTACAAGTACAAACTGATGAACAGAAAGATACATACTGGTTCTTTTTAGGTAATACATGTTGCTGTATACGCCTTCAAGGTATCTGTTGAGCAATTTAGCTGTGTTTTCTGGCAGCTGTCACTAGTATCATCCATCAGAACAAGAGCCCTGGCCAACAACACTTCACTGAGATGCTAAAGGGATGTGGATTTTAATTCTGGGAAGTTTTATATGACAATGTGACAGATGAATGCCAGAAAAACCCAGGACCATGCTAGAATTTGCACAATTTCAAGTAAATAATTGGACAATTTTTCATGTAAAAGCAACAGCTGGACTGTTGCTGTTGCTTGTGCACAGAATTATTCATAAGTTTAGAGTCCTGTATTACCACCTCTATTCAAGCAAATCATCACAGGTGGCAGTGAGGGAGAATTCAGGGATTGCAAACACTGGATTTCTGTGGGGAGCTCTGAGATCTGAGATCAGTTGGAACTTCCCTCTTTACTTCCTCTTGCCCTCTTTTTTATTACATACATAGAAGCACCTAGGTAATAGGTGTGAGAAAGCATACTTACATCACCAAAAAGCATGATGTGAGGATGAAAGCAAGGGGAGAATAGCAATTATTTGCCTGCAAACACATCTGTAATTTCCTGGAAGGAGAAGGGGAAGAAGCCCTGTGGGAGGGCTGACAGCATCCACACCTGACAACAGCTCTGCGCCAAATGGGGAGGTTGTGGTCCTTCATCTTCCTTTATCTGCCTGGCATTTTTTTCCCTGCTGCTAGGTATTGTACCTTCTGTCCTCTCCCTCAGCTTTTTGGCTGCCAGATTCCAAATCAAACAGATTTACTTAAGAATCTAATAAATAGGTCTTTGCTAACCCAATTTACTTTGACTTGATTACAATAAATACTAAACTCCAAAGCAGATTAGGAAGCAGCCACATGAGCGACTTGATAGGCTAGAGGAAACAATGGAGATAATAACATGTAACTGCAAGGGCATTTTCATTTACATCAATATGGGAAAAAAAACCAAAACAAAAACAGTAAAAAAAAAAAAAAAAGAAAGTTACTGTGCTTCAACAACTTCTCACAGGCTCCATTTAAAACTAGGGTAGTCGGTGCTATTGCTGACCATGCAATAGCATGGTCTGTGTGTGCCCTTTAGGAAGGTGACTGTTTGCATAGCCACAAAACGTTTTAGCTGAGTGGGGCAGACACAGATCGCACTTCCACCCAGAAAGAAGAGATTTTAACAAACCTGGCGATTCTCTGCAGGTGAATTTTACATCTCCAAAAAGAAATAATTGAAGCCATCACTAGTCTGGTATCAGCTGGAGTACAGTGTGGATAGCCCCAGGCTGTGTTTTCTATACTTAGAATTTAAAACTAGAAAATTGCTGAGCTTCAGACTGTGCCATCTCCTAAAGGTTTCCATTGTTCCAACACGAGGCAATTTGGGGATTACTGGTGGCCTTTGCCAGCAAATACAGCAGGGAGGGGGCCCTCCTCTAATGCTCAGAAATTCAAGAAGTTTACAGGGTTCTGGCACACGCTAAATTTATTAGAAGTCTTTTACAAGAAGAAATTACATTTCCCTACTGAAAATTTGTAAGAATGTTTTCCCCACCATTATAAGTCTTTGATAAGGTATCAAGATAGGGATGTTACTGTCTATGGCACTATATTAAACATGCTGCTTTTGTTTAGTTCAATCTCCTCCCTTAGAAGTGTTGGGTATCTAAAGGTGCCTTGAATAAAAAGAAGTATTTTACTTATTTTACCTTGAAAATAAAAAATAATTTATTTATTTATTTTTTTAAAAGAAAAACAAATAGTGGGGGCAAAAAAAAATGGGGAAATAAAAGAAAAGATGGACCAGAATTCCTAGTGATCTCACCTGTTCAATTTAAGGATTAATTTCTGGAAATGCTGATTACTCATACTCAAAAACCAGATAACTAAACACAACTAACATTTCTGAAAATCTTAACCTACTGTATAAATTTAATTAATTCCTGATGAGTATTAGATGCAGAGTTTATAATAACGATTTTACTTATAACAAACAACTGGAATCTATCTTGTTGAATGCATTCTGTCTTATATCTCTCTCGAACTAAATTTAAATTAATGAAGCTCTTATAAGGATAGCTGTAACAGAAATTGATTAAACCAAAATGAAAGGCATTTTTCAAATAGTCAGGATGTTTGAGCCTTCCTTTGAAATCATCTATATTTTAATAAAAAATCCATATATGTTTAAAATACCCAATGTGCTGATGTATTCCATGCAGAAAATATGCTGCAACATATTCTGAATTATTATAAGTAGGCAAAAACTGGAATTTCTGTCAGGTTAGAAATTGCATTTTCTGATTTTCATCCTGAATTAAAATGGTAAAAATAGCAGGAAAGAAATTATTTCCACAGAACAGAGAATTCCATTTCAGATATCTGCAATCTGTAGGTCCACACAAGTGAAGCAGCCTCCCTTTTATAACAGAGTGATAAAAAGGATGTGCATTTTAGGTTGGTTTGTTCCAGTTTGTATACAAGGACTCTGTATGACCTGTAAGAAGACTTCTGGGATGGGGTAACAGCTGGAAAGGGTCAATATGTTTGGGATGGTTGATGTAAAGGGAAGGAAATAGTTTCTATCTGGTGAATGTGCCCTGCATGAAGAAGCTGTTGGGGGATGCAAAGATGTGAGAGCAAGATTGGGGAGAGCAGAACTGGGAAGAGAAGGACCAGAGCCTGAGGCTCAGAGTAGCAGGAGGAGGGAGCCTTTGCTTTGGGTGTCTGTTACTATAGAACCCAGGAAACCACAGGAACCTGCTGAACTAGAAAATAATACTGGAGGGACTAACTTACCCTTCAAGGACAAAATCAAGAGAGGAGTGGTTTTCTTCTTTTTTTTTTAAATGAATCTTTCCACCACTATCCTATTTAAACTGACACCTTGCTCTAGTTTATTACTTTAGTGTTCGGATAAATATGTTTTGATACCCTTTGGCTCATTTGCTTGAAAAAAAAAAAAGGAAAAAAATGTGTGAACAGTTGGTGGTTGAGCAGGTGGCCAGGGCTACTCTGCTCAGCTGGTTTTCCTGAGATGCACTGAGTCCTCATCCTCACCACCCCTGTGAGACATCATGGCAAATTACACCAGCACCGAGTAATACTGAAGTGATTCAAGCTAAAATACAATAATGGCAATCAAACTCTGAATTTCAACTTTGTACTCCCCAAACTCTGTAAATGAAAAGTTTTCTGTACAAAGTTGTTCAGTACGTGAAGTCCTTCCTCTCCTCTGCCACCCTCAGTCTTTCCTCCCTTTTTTAACTCTCCTTCTTTCCCTCCCTCCTTTCTCTCTTTCTCAGACACTATCTATATTATATGTGGTGTGTTCCCATTTGTGCCTGCAGAATATCCTGTTACAGCTGCAGTGATGATGCCCTTTGAAGTCAATCCAAGTTCTCCCTCTGGAATCCCAGGAATCTGTTATGAACAAACCCATAAAGCATGAGCACAGAACATAAGCAAGAAAGGTGGCTTGCTCCAGAGGCTGCCTCACCTCTGAGAAAATCCTAAATGCATGATTGCTCTTGGTAATGATGGTACCAACGTGCTTTCCGTACCTTTGGAAATGGAGAAAGGAAAAATTAAAATACTAATCTTTTTGGAAGATAGGGCTGTCATATGGACACCAGCTAATCTACTTGATGTATCATAGCCTATAAAGTCTGTACAAAGCAAGCAAGAAACTGATAAAGAAGCCCTCTCAAGGTTCTTTATTTATGGTACACTGGTATAGAGGTATATAGTTATAAGTGAGTATATGTGAGAATCTGTTCAGATAGTTTAGTATTGCAAAGAAAAAACACCTCCCTAAACTATGCTTCAGGCTAGATCTCAATGTCCATGATCTATCCTAGTTCCTTAGTATTTTTTTAAGAAAAGTTTCAGATCACTAGAATTTTATGAGAACTTGCAAGGTCAATTCTTGTGATGAGCTTCTCGATGATGCAGTACCCCATATAGAAATAACACTGCTAGCACCTTCAGTGTGCAGAGGAGTATCACAGAACTGTACAAACCCACTTTTAATTGCTGCCAGCAATGTCACAGAACTGGGAGGCTTCCTTTTGTTAGCAGAGAGGGCAGCAATGAGTTAGATTTGGTTTATTTTTCCCCGAGTTACTTAAAATCTTTTTCAGTAGGAATAACACTCGGTACAGTTGTCAGAAATACAGCAAAAGCCAGAAGGTTTGAGATAACCGAGCAAATGAGCAAGCACCAAAGGGCTCACACCCAAGAGCAGCCTGGAGCCATCCCATTCAGTGTGAACTGTGTTAGCTGCTGCTGCTGAGCTGCTTCCTGCCAGAGCTATCAATGGTCACTGGGACAGTGGTAACCTTTCCCAACAACATGACCCTCCTAGCAGTAGCAGCAGCTATGAAGTCCATGCATTCCAGCAAAAGACTATTTTATTCATAAATTTATAAACGGAATGATATGTCCTAGATATTTTTTTTTCCTGTGGAACTTCTTGTAACATTGTCATTCAGTGACAAGAACAGAAAGAAAGAATTGTTTGAGAAGTGTCATTAAGTGTTAATATTTTAATTTATTTTTTTTTATGGCTGAATGGCTTAGAATGCAAACTGTTACCTGCAGAATTGAATGTTCAACCAGCTCTTAATCACATACCTTTTGATACTGATGTACCATCTAGAAGGGCAGTTCTCTTGTTACCATCCATAACTTTTTCAGATCACGTATCATTATACTGCTCACCATAAGTAAAACAAGACAAAACACAGTCACAAGTTCAGTTGGCTGAACTGTTGAAATGAAAGTCAGTTCATGAACTGTTAACACTAAATGAACACAGGTTTTTTTCTGGTCATAAAAAATGTGCAAATAATTTCATATACTTCAGACTTTTAGTGGGAGATACTTCTTTTCAAAGAAGATTTGGTTTTTCTCTAAATACATTCTAAAATACAGCCACAAACTTACTGAAGTTCAGGATACTGACAGCTTCAAAGCCACTCAGAAAGGAGTCATTCAGTGGCATTCAGGTTGTTTAACTTTACTCAGCTAATGTCAAGGTCATATTGGTAACATGGGGTATGGTATTTCTCTTGGCTTTTCGTTCTTTTCTTCTGAAAGAAGAGAAAGGTAAACACCTTATCTGTTCTTTTCATAGCACTAAGTAGCTTGTTGTTTTCTTTTTGTTCTCAGATGTTGACCATTTTCATTTTATTGTGCATAAGCAATGACACAAATTCCACCTTTTTGTTTTTTATGTGAAAGGAGGGAGGGGGAAACTCGGCAGCAGTGGTAGGACAGCACTATCCCCCAGTAGCTCAGGATCCTCTTGGTTCAGCATCTCTCTTTACCTGCTTTCACAAGATAGAGTTAAAGGTCATCTACTTTTGTAATTTAGCTACCACAGGTGCTTTCAAGCAGTTCCATAAGTATATTTCTGTGGGAATGAAGTTACCACAGGAAAGTGATTGCAGTAGAAAATACCCTTTTTAAAAGAGTTCCTTCAGAAGCCAGGGAGAGCAAATAAAATATTGCATGTCCCTGTGATCGACTTTGGAAATCTCCTTCCATTCGTGCCCTGCACAGTACCTATGTCAACGCTTGATACGTCTTCTTCATAGGTCCACAGCAGACAGAAAGTTGCAGTTAAACTTGTACAAACCAGTTGGCAAAGGTTAAGAAGATAAAACCAGGCTTGCTGTTGTACCACAGCCAAGAGTCTGTTGCTGTTCCTATAGATCAGCTGCTAGGAATGTAGTTACCTGGCCTTTACAGTGAGTGAGATTTTTTTTTATTTACAGTTCCTAACTTTCCTTTTCTGTGCTCTTCACCAGCAATATTTGAACCCCCTAATATGCAGCATTTAGCTTGTCAGAGAACCATCACTGCCTGCTGGGATACTCTTATTACAGCCTTCCCAACCCCACCTGGCATTTCACAGCTTGAATTCTGCTCATCCAGTCTAACCACAGATATAAATAGAAAGAGAAGTGTAATGAAATCAAAAGGCACCCTTACACTTGTAGCAGGCAATCCATCCCTTAAAGTGACAAGCTTTTCCAAATCCATTTTTCGGAAGGGTGTGATGGCAAGGCATCTGATCCACAGATCCTGAAGACTAAATTGAGTATGGACCATAAGGTCCACTAAAGCTGGCTGACAGTGGACTTACATTTACTGTACGTACCTCCCCAGGAAAATAATTAAGGACTCTCAAATGAAAATAAAAATTGAAAACGACTGGTGCATGATAATGTTTCAATGTTTGTTGCAGATCTGCTGATCTGACTGGAAACATGATGAACCTGTAGCCTTTTGTAATACAAAGAAAGTCCAAAAATGTTGCAATTTACTCAATCTTTTTTCTTTCCCCCAGCATATTCTCAGTAACAATTCATTACCCCATGCCACTTTTCTAATGTGTTTTTTTTTTTCCTAAGTATTTGTCTCACATCATTCTGGACCCATTTAGCTACCTACTTGGTCATTAGTGATGTTTTTAGAACAGTGTTTACTGGTGTCATTAATTCAAAAATATGCATCAGCTTCCCAGACAGTTACCTAGGAATTCACTTCTCTGGGATCATCCCTGGAAAGTGTATGGCTCCTGAAGGAAGATAAGCTTCATGCCTTTGAGCCCAGGGGACAGCACCATGTGCAGGTGGATGGGCATGGGGATTAAGGCAAAGCATCAGTCAGTGCTCTCTCCTGAGCTGCCTTCAGCGAGGGGAGCCCTGAAGCAGCACTGTGTGGGGAAGGAAGCCTTCACTTCACATACCCTGCTCCTCCACTTGAGAAATAAAGCACAGGGACTGGAGAGGTAGCAAAGTACAGCTATTAGTCTCCAAAAGAGAATTAGAAAATAAAAGTCAGTATTGTAGTTTTCAGAAAAGAGTGCAACAGATGTTCCACTTTTTGCAGAGATGGCCAGAGAGCTGTTACCTTAGTGTGCCGCACAGAAGATCAAGCATATCTTTAATTTGCACCTCATTTGCCTTCCATAAAATGAAGGGGGTACTGTAATAATTGGTCAGCATGCATCTAAAGGTTCTGTGGGTCAACAGTCACCGAGCACTGGTTGTTATTACAGCTTGTTGTACTTTCATTCCTTTGGAAAGTTTTTACAAATCAATAAATAAGCGTTATGAGAGCAGGAGTCCCTGGACATCTGTAAGAATTTCTTCACAATTTGTGAAGCCAGCCATTCTCACTTCTACAGGGTACAACATTTTCAGTTGAGCTGTGCAGAGAATTTTCAGTCTTTGTACTTGAGCACTGTTAATTGTTTGCACAGTTAATTAAACTATGGGTGAGGTATTCTGTTAAATATCCATGTGTAATGCACATATTGACTGTTTCAAGGTGAATACTTTTCTAAATCATGAGCTATTGAATGTTGACTCACTGTGGTCCATTTTCTCTAATTGGCTTGAAGCTTCTCTCTATTGCTTGTTATGATAGAAGGTGGTTTTTTTCCCCCACTAAAAACATTGCTGTCTCTAAATATGAACATCAATGGGTGTTTTAAAAAGCATTGTGCAGGGAAGAGGCTCTCCTGAGTACACATTTAGGTTGGTAATTGGCTGATGTTCACCTTCCCTCTATGTTAAACAGCCCTTGGGCCTGCAGCTGAAAGCCTGGCATTCTCTAGTGTACCTGTCAGTCAAGTTGTAAAAAATGCAGCAAAGACTGTGTCTCTCTCATGGTGTCAAGGCATTGCTTTCCTCCAAGACTCTGACTGTGTAAGCAAAGGTTTTAGAATATTTTTTTTTCTATATGAAATGACAACCAAATTATATTTTGTTTGGTAAACACCTGCAAGCTCTGCAAGAATTCTCAGTGTATAACACTAGTCATGAGGTCTAATAAGTTATCCTGGCTTGATGTGATGTGATAAATGTTCAGTGATTTCTCAGTCACTTGCAAAACTTGTCATACCATACAAATCCACCATTCAAAATATCTTTCATATCATAGCATGCATTCCAAGGCAGATAGATGAGGAAAATTAGCTCCCAGATGATACTTTCCAACTCATTATAAGTTCAGAAAGAGTTATGCATTTGAAGAAATTAATTCAATTCTGCACCTTAGTAAAATCTCTTGATAATCCAGGCTATGATTTAAGCTACATATTTAAAGCCAAGTCAGGGAAGTTTTTTGTCTATACTGTATGTCTATGTATTTCTGTATGACTCTGTCCATTGGTCAGCATCAGGTGTAGGATTATGTATGTAACACCCCTTTTCAGCTGAAACAATTAAAAAAGAGACCTCTTTAGTTTTAAGGGATTTTATCTTGAGTTGTAATAATAGAAGTAGTGAGATTCAAACCCCAGTAGCAATTCAAGAGACATAATTCTGTAAAAACTGATTCCACTTTATTTCAGTGGCTTTTTTTTCCCACCAGCAGGGAAAAAAAAAGTTTTCCTCTGTGAATTTAAGTAGTATTTAGAACACTTAAACCTATCTATTGAATGATAATTGCTGCATTCAAAATTCATGCTCTCTTCAGCACACATTAGCAATAAGATGAGAAAGAAAAGAGTGTTTGGAGAAGAACAGATAGTGCTGGGTACCACTCGACTGAGACAGAAAGGATGGTGGATTCTATTGCTGAGGTGTGCAGTGCACAGGAAAGTAAAATGCCATCTGTGGTTTTCCAGTGTCTGTTTTTCATAAGTTGAACTCCTGCTCTCAGGAAAGAGATCACAGAGTCATAGAATGGTTTGGGTCAGAAAGGACCTTAAAAGTCATCTAGTTCAAATCCCCTGCCATGGATAAGGTCACCTTCTTCTAGACCAGGTTGCTCAAAGCCCTGTCTAGACTTGAATGGCCTTGAACATTTCCAGGGATGGAGCATCCACAACTTCTCTGGGCAGCCTGTTCCAGTGTTTCATTACCCCCACTGTAAAGAATTTCTTTGTGATATGTAATCTCTATCAACCTTCTTTCAGATTGAAACTTACCTCTCATCCTATCACTACAAGCCCTTGTAAAAAGTCTGTCCCCAGCTTTCTGACAGGCCCCTTTAAGTCCTGAAAGGCCACTAGAAGTTCTCCCTGGAGCCTTCTCTTCTCCAGGCTGAACAATCCCCACTTTCTCAGCCTGTCCTTCTTTACCCACCAAGTGGTCGATCCATCAAATCTCTGTCTCTCCAATTTAGAAACAAGGATGTCATGTGGGACAGTGTCAAGTGCTTTGCACAAGTCCAAGTGATAGACATGCTAGAGTTAGAGAGAAAAAAAGCAGTAGTCTTTGTGTCTGTCCTTCCATGTTTGTCCTAGAAGTCAAAGTGCTGAAAAAAGACTGTTTTGTGTAACCTGTTGGTCAGAAGAACATTTTTGGAGCCGTTTTCAAATTCTAGAGTTAATTTTTAAAGGCAGAATCGATAGACTTCCACAAGCAACAAAATATATCTGCAAAAAAATATATTTGCTGCTTAGGCAACAAAGTCCAATTCCCTCCAGTCCATACTGGATGATGGGAAGAAGAACTCTCCACAGAGAGTGAAAAGCAAATTCTCTTTCTTTGGCTGCTGCAGGAGGGAAAGGTTACACCTTTAGAGGCCTCAACTCCACTTTTGCTTCTAACAGAAAATTATCATTAATGCTACAAGCTCCTGTTGTTTTCTAGCCACTTTCAGAACTATGTTTGGACTTGGTAATCAAGTAGGGAGTTGTGGAAATGGCTATGGAGAGGTAACAGCTAATAAGAAAAGATGAAGATCAAACCAAAACCTGAAATGTACAATTTCTGACCACAGTGGTGAAAAGTTAGGTTGTACTTTTTATCAGTCTTTGCTTATTAGCTGGTAGCTAGTCTTGCTCATTATTTTCCCGACTGAATAAATGTAAAGTTTTATTTTATCTGTCAATGAACTAAACTTTTAATTAACTTTCCTATTTGTCTTAAATTAGGACTAATGACTCTCAAAGGAATTGCCTCAAATCCTTAAACCTTTGAACAAAGAGCCCAGAGAAAAAGCACCAAGCTTCCTTTGAAAACCAACCTTGCTGTAACAGAACAAAATCAAAAAATAAGCAGCTTGAAACTGGGAAACACAGAGTATTAATATTCATCATGAAAACAAACCGAAAGAAAATTTTAATCTGTGTTGACCCCAGAGGATCTTTGTTAGCAATTTCACACAGTTTGGCAAATTACACTAATGACTTCAGCACTTGGTCTCTAAACTGGAGGGAAATTACTGGTGGTTAAACCCAGAGTTTCTCTGAAGTATAACATAGTTTGTTTAATGTTGCTTACTTGTTTTAGTACAGGCAAATGATTGTTGACAATGACTTCAAGAAAACATTGTCCATTTGTGCAGATTTCTTCTTTTCCTTCCTTCCCATCATCCTAGCTGGTCAGGTTAATGGGTGTCAGGGTGGTTTGCCAGAATCAGGGCACTCTGGGTAGAAGAGTAACAGGTGCGACAGACAGGTAGAAGTGCCAGAAACTATAACAGGATGTATTGTGGTATTGCCCAAAGCAGGTTTTCCACAGATATAATTTTATTCCAGCTATAATATGTAAACTAGCATTGTAGGAATAAATTTGGCAGCTGTCAATACATAAATATTGGGTGGGGGGAAAAAAAAAAGGGAAAAAAAAAGAGAGCTGCAATAAAGAATGAGAAGCACAACATTTTACAGAGGTGTAAGATGCAGTTATAAATCCTACAAGTCTGGGGATTGTCCACACTAGGTTGAAATTAGAAAATTGTTTTTGAATGCTGAGCTAGCACCCTTACAGTGAGGGTGACAGAGCACTGGAACAGGCTGCCCAGGGGGGTTGTGGAGTCTCCTTCTCTGGAGGTGTTCAAGACCCTCCTGGACACGTTCCTGTGTGACCTAATCCAGGTGATCCTGCTCTGGCAGGGGGGTTGGACTAGATGATCTTTCGAGGTCCCTTCCAACCCCTAACATTCTGTGATTCTGTGATCTGCTCAGGAGAGATCCTTGCTTTAGCGTGTATCCTTGAGATGATGGTGTTTTACCTGACAGAGCGTTAAAAAGATGATGCAGAAGAAAGCAAGGAATGTGGCCTTGTACCATATATTTGACAAAACTTGGCTGCAGCGCAGTTATTTTGTTTATGTTGAGTACTGTTGGTTTTTTTTCCTTCTTTCATTCTGGCTCCTCTGATAGCATGTGTGCTTTCCTGCTCCGTTATTGACTTTGTCACGAGCAGTCCTCTGAGAAGAATTGATTTATGCTACACTTCGCAGACATCCAGACAGCTTCCAGTGAAGTGACAAAGAAGTTCTGGTTCTGCACCCACCTAATCAATGAAACGCAAAGGAGGACGAGACAAAACAGAACCCCCACCTGGAGCTGTGGGGTGCCAAACATCAAGCACAGTTCTCAAAATCCACAAAAGTGACATGCAGCAGCTTTAGTTATCATATGAGTATAATGTGCTGGTTTTGTATTGCCAAAGTATGAATCTTTCTCTTAAGGAACAGGGGAAAAGAAAAGTGTATATATAACCACAGATCAATGTGTGGAAATGGACTCAAAAGCTTACCAAACAGAACGTTAAACCCAGAATATGTTAATATCCCACAGTAAGCAAGAGTAAGCTGTTTTCTCCATCTTTTACAACTAAATATAATTTAAAGCCCGAAATACTAAAGATACGTAAATAGTTAATCAGGAATGCTTTGATCTTGCAGAGCAATGTCATTCTGATCCAACTATTTTCTGAAATGTGTATTTAACTGGAGTGTGAACCAACACTCCAGTTCTTGGGATGAGCCACATAATTATCATTGAACATGAAAAAATGTTTTGTTAGACTGAGATTGAATGTCCACTTCTGGCAGAATCAAGCCATACGAGAAACTGCAAGGACTTTGCCAGGCCCTTGTCACCCAGATATCTGCTTGAGGATGATACAAAAGCATCAGTTTACTTTAGAACTGTCTTCTTTCTTTATCAGCGAGAAATGCACATCAGGATCTAAAGTGAAAAGCAGTGAAGGCAGGAGAGGCACTTGCAAGGATACTTCTATGGTCTCTTGGTTCATGGATGACTTTCTGGAAAATGTTGTGCCCATACACAGCGTAAATCTCAACAAGACTCCCCAGAATTTAGCCTCTGACTGATGCATGAGTAGAAACACACTGCTTTCTGTACCCCTAAAAGAATGTGGAAACTTGTCCTATGTCCTCTGATGGGTTTTTTTACTATAATTCAGTTGAGCTGCTAACCTTGACTTCCCTTTGCCAGTGTAACGAGGGACCGTGTTGATGTAAGGCCATTGTACATGTAGTTTGCAGAGCAAATGGCTGTGTGAGGTGAAGGCATGAGAGAATTAGGTTCGAAGACAGCATGCCATAAATCTTGCTTTATAGGACAGGATACTCTGGGCCGCGAGAATTATCTTGTTATAAAGCCAATGAGATAGAAAAGCAAATAGCGACTCAGTTTTGAAGCACTCCAGTCCCTTGAACAGGTGAAAGGGATTCCTCTAAAATCTGTCAGCCAAGATGCATTCCTCTGTGCACAGAAGTCCATCCTCACATGTATGTTTCCCCCCCCTAAACATCTGACATGTGGGGAGGCATTTGTTGTTCTTCCGTATCACTGGGGGAATATGCCCTGTTCCTCCTTCCTCTTTAATGAGATTCTGCTTTGTGACAGATGTTGTCAGAGGCTAATTATAACAAATGCTTGGAAATATTTGCTCCGGAATAACCTTTGGCTCTAAGATGGATCACTTGTGTGAGGCAGGTCCCCTTGCAGAACCCAGGAGATCGAGTTCTGCCTCAGAACAATGTCTAAAATTCAATAATGGCACTGTGTACTTGGCTGACCAAGTCTGGCAGTTTCTGATTGATTTCTTTTCCTCTTCAAACCTTGCTTGTCACGATCGGCTAATTAAAAGTGCAGTAATCTGATATAATCTGTTTCCCAGTCGGTGCGGCAGTTGGCTATCTAACAGAAATAATTGATTTGTAAACTGCCAAACCTCAGACATTTAGACTTGCATTGTCTCCTCTAAAACACGTCTAACAGGCAAAATTTGTCTCCTGGTACAGCAAATGATCCACGCAACAAAATTAATTCAGCCTTCGCTACTATGGAAAATCAATAGAATAGAAATAGATAAATTTTAAAATGTAATAAAAGTCCGGAGGAAAAGCAAATAAACCTGGACACACTCTGCTTGTGCAAAGTCAGCAGCGTGTCACCATTTGGCTCCCCTCAGTTTTTTCACTTCTGTGATTAAAGAAGCAATAGTTACCTCGTTACTTCAGATGACGTTGTCCTTACAGTTCAAATCACACCTTTTTTTCTTTTTCAAATACATGTCGAATCCCTGGCTCCATGTGTGGCTTCCAGTGGCCAGTTACCCATGTAATAAATTCTTTCAGTCAAGGAACAATAGCCACCTTGGCTGTTTTTTTTCTCTTACATTACAGATACTTCTTAGTATGAAGGATTGGGTATCCTTCCTTAAATATCATTAATGAAGGCAAATACCTCCCTATTGTAAGACACACAAATCTGAGTTAGAAGGGGTGGAAGTATCTGAAATCAGAGTTATAGCACAAAATCTTTCAGCAGAGGTGTCTGCTGCCTTGTGAAGTTCAGTTCTTCATTTTCCAACCTGCCAATGAGCATAAGCATCTGCTTTCCTCTGAGTTTATAAATGAAGCAAAAGTAAACCAAGCATGGAAGTGTTTTATGGATCAGGCTATCGCAGATCTTGGAAAACCATATGCTCATACAGTCATCTTAAAGCAAATCTGAAAGCAGACAGATTTTGAGTAATAAAATTGGGGTCTGCACCTCTGAAAGGAGATGTGATAGAACACCTGTTGCTGTATCGAAAATGAAAGTGTGTAATAAATATGTTGCTTTGGGGGTTTTGCTCTCTTTCGTTCACTGCCAAATATTTTCTTTTCCGTCTTCAGGCTCACTAATAAATCAGCATTTAAAATTTTACTTATACTGAAGTGAAAAGGAATGTATTCCTCTGGAAGGAGACCACAAACCCTACCACCACAGGGCACAGCACAGCAGTCCCAACTGGTCATTTTTAAAGCAGAGCTTGACCGCGCCTTAGCGCAGAGCTTCCACCCAGCAGCTTCAAGCTCTGCTTAGCAATAGCCTAAACTAGCTTATTTTTCCTCCTTGCAGCTCTCATACCAGGAGGATTAGATCACACCAGGTTGCACCGCTGGCTCCTTTGAGTAAATAGCAATTCTAGTACAGTGTGTTTGCTCTCTTTTGATTCCTGTCAGAAGTAAACACATTTTACTATCTGTGTCCCCACATAGTTCTCTTCCCTTACAAACACACACAAACACTCATATACAAATGCATAAATATATATATTTGGTTTGAATATTTACACATATTTTTGTATATAGATTTTATATGTGTAGGTATAATGTGTATAAACATTCAAACTGTGTATATATTTATATATTTGCACGTGATTATATATACAGTATGTATATCTATTTCTGTGTATTACCTAGATAGGTGTAATGTGTGCACATACACACTGTGAATTTCAACCATGTTGCTATTTAAAACTCTGGGTCCTGTGTACAGAATTGTTGGGGTTTTTTTCACATTTATACCCCATAGTCTTATTTTCTGCAAGTATTCTTTAGTTTTGTGTTTGATAGCAGTTAAAGCTCTACAAGTAGTATTTTAAGTCTGAATAAATTTTACGAGTTAAATGATTCACCTCCTAATGGACTTGAATCCAAAAGACCCACATCATTAAAAGATTTAACTCTGATCTAGTAGACTTGAATGTCCAGCTTGCCTTTTAAGTGCAGTAAAATAACTGAAGCCGCAGGATGGTTTTGAGATATTTAGATTTACAATGTTTTTACAAATATTTCAAGCCTGTTGTATATGTGTAAGAAATCTTGTCTAGATTTCTCCAAAAGATGTTTTCTCTTCCCAAGTATCTACATAAAATCTCAAGATCCATCTTAAATTGACGGCAAAACCCTAGAGACTTTAATGTAGCATTTGATGTTTTGGTTTTTTTTGTTTAGTCAGGCATCTATTTCAGCTACAGATTTCATTTGGCTTCTTCTTTCTTTTTCTCTCTGTGGTTTTCCATCAAATCAATATTTTCCAGTTTTAGGGATCTGAGAGCCCCAACACCACCCTTGTCTCTCCAAGCTCTCAGTCCCTGACCCCAGGCTGAGATGGGAAGATGAACGTCAGGGAGGTGTCATGTCTCTGACATGGGGCTCCCAAACAGCCACAGCCTCTGCAGCTTCCCAGGGCTCATATAGGTCACCTCCTCTGAGGGACCCCACCACCTGCCCTGACTCTCAAGTCTGGGAAGATCCTGGAGAAAACTAAAGAAAGGCTTCAAAAAGCTGCTGTATCCTGGGACAGAGGGCACATGGCAGGTCTGGTCTGGCAGGCATAGTAGGAGCTTGTTGGCAAAATAAAAGGGACAAGGAATCAGGGCAGGCACCTACCCAAACCAGGGGAGATTAGATGAATCTTTGTAAAATCCAACATGTTTCCAGCAAAACTATGAATGAGCAAAAAAACATTCCTATATGAAAAAAAAAATTAAGCTGGTTTGGTTTGTTGTTTGTTTGTTGTTTGTTTTCAAATTCTTAGTTCATGAAATTTCAAACAAGAGCACAGAATTTACAGTGAGAAATAAAAGTCATCAATCACTCATCTTCAGCCTGTTACCAGTTTGACTAATTCCAGCCAGAGCAGGCTCCAAACAGTCTTCTTTAATTACCTTGTCACAGGCCTTGTCTCAATGCCTGTCTGACAGGGCTTGCCCATAGTTTCACCACCACAGCCCCAACACTTCCTACTTCAGCCCAAGGAGTGAGCAGTGGTGCATGGAAAGAGCAACCTTTCTGGAGTGATGTCAGTTTGGAGAGCTTTAATGCACCAGGCATACAGATGTGTGCCTGTAGAAATGTGTGAGAGCAGGACATCAAAACTCAGTCAAAATAATTGACAATCATGATCAATACAGGAATTTGCCCATTTTTATATGTAGGCTATAATAGTTTTATATGATGTACAAACATGGAAATTTTTTGGTTAAAGAATCACGGAATGGAAATATTAACTACTAAAAAAACCCTATTCTCAGATTTCTCTCTATTCTATATTTCTGATTAGTGGTATATTATCTTCTGGACAAAAAAAATTAGCCATTTGCCTCACCCTGAGAGATGTAATATGGACAATTTTTCCATGCTATCCCACAGGCAAAAAAAAAAAGTAAAATATTGGTATTATTGTTTATGTAACTGTAACAAAGTATCAAAAACTGAATAATGTTTTAATAAAAATATAGAATTACATTTAAAATTAAAAAGCAGAAATGATCCCTAATTGTCATATGACCTCCTCATCTACAAACTGTAATGAAGAGGAAAGCATTATTTCCAGCATTGCCTACATTACCTTCCCGAGTCAAGCCAAATGACATTGAGGAATTAATTACTAAGGCATTCAAAGTGACGACACAAAGATCTCCTGAAGGACTAGTATGGATTAATCATGACATCTCAAGGTGCTACCCTTAATAGGCTTTCCAAAGATTTGATCTATGAGTAAATTTTGAGCTCATGAATATCATGTGAATCTAGACGCATTTTCCCACCTGTCTAGTTTTTACTTTGTTAAAGGTAACAAAGAATGTCTGTTGGTAATTTTAAAGACCTACAATTTATTCAGTAAATAGTTAAGTTTTTCAGCCTGAAAGCTGAAATTACACTGGTTGTAGATTTCTATATAGATATGAGCCATATACAATAGGAAATGCTTCTCTGAATGAAAGAATGGAATTTTATGAAGATTTACTGCTCTGGAAAGTAAGTCTCCCTAATGTTGGTTATCAGGTTATTTGTTACGCAGCTATATATTTTATCAATATAGTTTGCATAAATAATCAGTGATCTATTTAATCTGTGGGAATTAATTCATCCCTGTGATAGAAATTAAAAAGAGAGATGTTCAACACTTCATTGTGGCTTCCTTTCAAGAAAGCAGAGCGCTCTGCTATGTAATAAAAACATTTTTCACATGTAGGCATTACTGTGAAAATCCTTTAAAGAACAGCCTAAAAGTATTAGAAAGTTTTTAACTGGGGAAAAAAAAAAAAAAAAAGCAATTGACTTGTAATCCATTAGTAAAGCGAAAAATTACATAGTGAAAAATATTCACAAATCTAAATAAACACGTTTGTGAGTCTCATGGTTTAACCCCAGATGGTGACTAAGCCCCACACAGCCGCTTCCTCACTCACCCGCTGTGGGATGAGGGAGAAAATCGAAAGAATGCAAGTGAAGAAAACTGGTGGGTTGAGATAAAGACAGTTCAAAAGGGAAAGCAAAAGCTGCATGGGCAGGCAAAACAAAACCAGGGACTCCTCTAGCACTTCCCATTGTCAGGCAGATGTTCAGCCATCCCCAGGAAACACGGGCTCTGTCACATGTACCGGTGACTTGGGAAGATAAATGCCATCAAGCCAATGTCCCCCTTAAGAAAGAAAGAGGAAAAGAATATGCCTGATGTTTTGTTCATTTTTTTGGATAGCCTTTTAAAGGAATTAAATTTTCACAAATTATTTTTGCATCTTTGGATCATTTGCACAAATATGCAATACAGTTTGAACATGATGTATAGATCTCGATGCGATAATTGTATTTTTACTGAGACAAAGACCTCAGTCTTGCAAATGCACATGATTTATTTTCCAAGCAAATAAAATACTCTTACCTTCATAAATCAAAGACTATCAAAATGAACATTAATTTTAATTCAGTTGCAACATGGTTAGAGTTTTGTGGGGGTGTTTTTTTATCCCAGGCTTTCGTAACTTTACTGCTCCTGGTAAAGGGACATGGCTGCTGCTGTGGAGTCCTAGACAAACACCTGCAGATTGGCCTTTGCTCTGCTCTAAACTTGCTGGTGTCCCACATTCCTTCAGGCAAGTTTCAATGTCTGATACCATACTAACCTTATTTGAATCACTTGATTCCTTGGTCTGGCAGCCAAATGGAGGCATGATATCTATCAAACTTGGGCAAAATTACTTTCTATTTTTCAGGTTCAGTTCTTCCCATAAGCACAGGTGCCAGAATATTTTTAAAAGGCTTTTATGTACACTGGAAGCAGGATCATCAAGATTTATGTCTGACTCATAAAGGTATGTAAGCATAAAATGCCTGCTGGTTTAAATATGCGGTATGGCCTATGCATCTTTGTTATAATAATCCTCAGATAAACACCTAATCCTCAATTAATCCTCAGATTTACTTAAGTCTATTACCTTTACTGACTGTGACCAGAACTTTAAATTAAAGGTGGTAACCCCTGGTTTTAGTCCCAAAGATGAGCGTTAGACATCAGGAGAAAAAACTGCAAAACTAAAGCCTTAGTTTTTGGAGTTTGGGATGAGCTCAGTTTCTGTGGTAGACAAGAGTCTGCAGATTTGGAGGCACAATCATGAAATCCATCAGACATTCAGTTGCTACAAATTATTAGAATTTCACTGAAGATAACACAATGAAGATACTTTGTAATATGTGAGGGTCTGGTAACAAATGTTTGCTTTTTGGATAAGAAGAATTAGCGAGATAAATAGGTAAATATTTGCATATTTATATATGTGTGTACATGAAGATAGAGATAGATCAAAACAGATTATAAAAATAAATGTACATTCACACTAATAGAAAATAGCTAAAAGACAGTGTTTCAACATTCCCTCTTTTTTTGGTTCCTACTTCCAACATCAAACGTATACACTCTGTAAGAGTAACAAACATTACATTTAAATGGAGAATACTACCTCACAAAGCTATTACTTTAAAATCAATCAGTAAGCCCAAAAAAAGAGCAGCTTTGAACCATGCTGCTTTGGTTTGTATTTCACTCAGCATTGGGAAAAAACTCTCAAAACAAATGAGTATTGCACTCTTGTAAAATACACCTCATAATAGTGAACGGTTGCACACTCCATAACCCAAGACAGTAATCACATAGCTCTGCTTCAGAAAGCACATAAAAATGAGCTCACAAGCTGCAGCAGGAAAAAATAGCAAAGTGTCATTCTGCTACTAAAACAAAAACACCACTTGTCTCCACAAACTTTTTTAAATGGCTGAGAATTAAAGGCCAGTATCCCCTGCATGGGGTTGTGCCTTTGTGTGGTGAACAGCCCCAGTGACAAGAATCCCTCCAAGGATTTCTTACAGCAGCCTCAAAGGCAGTTCTCTGAATTTGCCAGCAAAGAGACAGTGTGTATATATGGACACACAGATGCTTTCCCACATCATTTCAGTGTGGCCAAGGATGACTGTATGTGGTCCATCATCACCAACCAGATGGGAAGTAGTATCCTTTTTGTGCTATCGATGCACTCAGCTACTTGATGTATCATCAGCCTACTGCCTGTGAATTACTTTTATTGACATTTAATGCCGTAATCATCTGATAATCAAATCCATAGTAAATTAGTAAAGCATGTTCGTACAGTCTGTCCCACCTGCTCTGGAGTTGGTCAGACCCAGCAGAGGGACAACCTCAGAGTGATTGATCCATCCATCCATCCATCCATCCATCCATCCATCCATCCATCCATCCATCCATCCATCCATCCACTCACAAAGGCACACCATGGCCCTTGGACTGTCTCAGGCACGGTGATGCTCCAGTAAATAGTCAACAGAGCCAACTCCCTTCCCTGAATCCTGTGATCTGTAGTTTGCTAACACATACCTAATATAAAATTTTGAGAGAAAACATTCTCCCTTAATTCACCTTCATTTTTCTAATTACACAGGTTTTTGAAAGGTGTTGAAGAGGTGCTGATCTGAGCAATTATTTTTTATTGCGTACTTTAGTCAAACCAAGCACTGCAGAGATGGAAAACACTACCCAATTATTCCCTACTCTTCTACTTCTTCCTTATCAAAAATCTTCATTTTAAGTACTACAAGCGGATATTATTTTATATTTGCTATAATAGCTTTTGAATTGGTTTTATGTGTTACATTTTAGGACATTATTTCTACACCATAAACATCAGGGCCATTCCAATAACATCAGGTTTCAGTGGATGGGAGATAGCAAGACCAGATGTTGTTGATGCGTGAGATCCAGGTGTGTGTTTCCATCCTTAAACCCCTACTCAGATAAAATCTTTTTCTTAAGCAGAAAAAGATTCTATTGTGGTTATGGTTTACATAAGGATAAGATATGATATATATATTAAAATAACCAGAAGGTCCTTACCTAACAATATCAAGAAACAACACAAAGACTCAGGAAAGGACACAAGATTTTGCCCTCTCTTGCAGTGGTACCTAAGATCAGTCTCACCTAACTCTAATTCTGCCTGTTTCTGGTAATGTGAAGTAAATTGAGGGTATGACACAGTTTTGGTAGGGAAGGCACATGCCGGTCATCTGGTGACAATGTGCTACTGTCAGCACTTTGAACCTCCCAAAGTGTTGGCATAGCTGTGAAACTACCACATAGGCATCTCCATAGCTGCTCAGTTTCAAAACCCCCTTTATGAGTCTTTGAGGTGGGTGGGAGATTTGCCAGCAGTGAAATACTGGAGGGCATAAATTAGATCTGAGCACCTGGTGGAACTTGTTTCCCTCCTACAAAAGCACAGGAGCTTTGGTGTACCCTAGGCCCATTTTTATAGTTTTGAAGCATGTTAGTTTTCATGGTTTTAACCTGTTCATATATCATCCCTGAACTTTTGCAGATGGAATTTCTCAGTTGAGAGGTGGGTTGGCAGGTGGTGCTCAATCCCAGGGCGGTGCTAATGGGCCAGCAGCTGCCCCAGGTGATGGCAATGAGGACACGTGGGGAGGGGAGTCAGGTGATGCTATTTTACCAAGGACACGGAGCTAACCTGCCTTTACTCAGCCTGTAGTCGTCTTGGGAGTTGCTGGTTGCAGTGGTTGGTGTTCTTTCTATGTGGCTCTGTTGTGGACAGAGGTAGGTCCAGAATTCTGAAAGAAAGGAAGTGTTGGAAGGGAGCTTGGGAGGAAATAATGAAGGAGCTTTAGCAGTCCTTGTGCAAGTGCTACCTTCTTCTTATGTAAGCAAATTATATTAGTTACTGGTGGATAGTTTTACTATATGTAACAGATTACCTAATGTTACTTTTTATTTCAGGAGTTGTAGGAGAAGGGCTGGAGATCTGTGCTCTGTCTTTTTGCAGAAATGGGGAGGAACATAGGGCTTGGATTGCTTGTTTTCTCAACTGAATGAACTTTATTTGAGCAAATATGGTTTAGGCTTTCCTTCCATGTTGAAAGAGAAAGCTAGTCTTCTTGTTACTATCTAAATGGGTTTTGTTAATTGTCTGAGTGATTTTTACTTCATTTAACACAACCAGGTTGCAAAACTTTGGTCATTTGTGCTCTCTATGAGTTTGTGTGGGTAAAAGCAGCAAAATTGTATAGATGAAGATTTCACTGGATGGGGGTTTTGATTATGTCCTAGAAATTTGTGTGCATAGTGCTTGACTCCTTTTCTCTTGAGACTTGGTCATTGATGAAAGGTGGGCATTGGGGTAACTCAGAAAGTGTTGTTAGGCAATTAATTTCACCAGGAAAAAAGCAAACAAAGAACAGCTTTAATTAAGATACTGTATTTGAAAGCAGACCTATTGATAGTGTGTCTCAACTATGTGTTTTATCACTTAAATCCTGCTGATAAGCCATGCTTAGTTGGTTCTGAAAGACCCATTAGCTGAATGTGACTATGGCCATTGACACAGCTGATATGCTTTCCTTCAGGCACCCCTGCAATAAACATCTAGAGTCTTCTACCACTTAAATAAGCTGCTGAACGGAAGAACACTGAGTATGGCCAGCTTTTTAAAGTTTTCTCATCTGTACTTATCTCTTGAGTATGCAAATTATTAAAGCATTGCTTCACTCTGTCCTCTGTAGCTTTGTGAGGTCTGAAGCTTGAATTTCTTCTGTGCACCCCTCATTGCTGCTTGGTGATCCCAATTTCTGTAGCAGGATTGAAGTGCGTTAATGTTGCAGGATAAAACTGGCTTAAATCTTTTCTGGGTGGGATGCCCCTGGAGTAGTTTTTTCCAAGGGTTTGAAGAGAGAGCTGTAGTTTTCAGAAAACTTTCCTATTCTGGGGAGCAGTAATATTTTTATTGAATTTCTTTTCTCCTTTCCAATATTGTAGAGGAGATGGCAGCTTGTATGGTTTTTGGGGTGTAGTAAAAGCTACACTTCCTCTCTGACTAGAAACATAGGAGATTCCAGCTACTCTGTGTGTACACAGTATACTGATGGTAATGAACAAGTTATTTCTGAATAACATGAGGATTTTTCCTTTTGACATAGCAGAAAGCCCTGTTTATTCTGTGAGCCTAGGAGTCACTATATGCTTAGCCCTGTCCTTTGCTATGGAAATGTGTTCCCAGGAAAGCGCTTACATTCAACATATCTGATGATTTTGTCAGGTACCCACCATTGGAATGTCTTGTTGGATGCATAAAGGTACCAACTTTGTGTTTTCAGTAAAATCTGGAGTAGTTATTCCTGGACACATGCTGAGGTGTCACTTGTTCAGTTTTTCAACAAGATAGCACATTTTTTCAGTTTAGAAAGCCTTAAATTTGTAGTGCATCTTCTTCAATAGAAATTGTATGGAATCAGATCTTATTTTTCCGGGTATGCTTTTTAACAGAATAAATTTGGTTTGTTAGAATATCTGCTAAAATAAAATGGTGCTAACAAAGCAGAACTTTGTGACAACTGTGGGATAATGTACCCTTGTGGAGGTGGCAGAACAGGTGAGGAAGTACTATAAAATTCCTGGTTTAATATGTTATAATCATTCGTGACCAAACCATTTTGATTTGGGTCACTTGTAATAGTAACACCAGCAATGATACTTTTCCTTCTCTTTCTACAATTCTTAAATCTGTAGTACTAAAACACATTCCTTTACATAAATCTGTGAAAATTAAACTGAGCATAGCATATGTATCAAATATCAGTGCCTCAGGCTTGTTCTCAGCTTAGTGTGTTAAGGGGTAAGAGAAATAGGATGATCCAAACAGAGACTGTTATTGCTGTGTTTTAAATCTATAGTGAGTAATTCTGGGTATGATATGAATTTTTGAAAACGCCTATGTGGTGAGGAGCATCCTATTCCCTCTTCTGCCCCCTCAAGGGACATAAAAGGTTTTGTTCTCCTTTCAAAGTGAACTTTAAAAATACTGAATGTCTTTTGTTTACATTTCTCTCTCCCTATCCTTTCCTCACTCTCCCAAGCAGGGTCCTCTCTTGTTCTGGTCCTCACTCTTAGTAATGCCTACTCATCCTCAGTGAGAATACTTGGTACAAGAATAAAATTAAACAAGAAACTAAGACACTGATCTGATGCTGGAATGTTCTAAAATAGAATTTTCCCAGCTTCTGTGTTAATTGACTCTTCCTCACAATGGGACGTTTAGCAACATCAGATAATAGCTTCTGACATATTTTTATAGTAAAAATCTGCTATTCTGAAGTACTAATTAGTAATTTTAATGTCTCGTATCATATCACTATGACATATTTAATGTAGCTAGGCATTTCATGAATGTTTTAAGACTAGAAAAGAATTGTTTTGCTACTATTTAAAATAAAAATAATTTTGTTTACATATTGGAGTCCGTTTGTGAGATTGAGGTGATGAATATTTCCCTGTAAGCTTGCAGGTGGACTAAACAGTATAATTATTATCATTCTCACCACTAAGATCGTCTATATGTGTGTTTTCAATTAATATGTAAGTATTAACATAATTTATACATGTTCCATTATGACTGGAAGAAAGGGAAAAATAAATAAGCATAAGGAAGCAATGTTATTACTATAAAATTAAAACACTTGATTAAAAGGAAAGTATTCAGATATCGTGAACCTGTTTTCTGCTCCTCAGGCTGCTTCCTTTATCTCATCTCATTTAATTTCATTTTAGTCATGATTTCTTAGTGCAGAGCCCACATGGACTCAAATGTGTACATGTGTGTTCATTATTCCTATATTACTAAAATGCTTTGGATTGTTTCATTATGACATTGTCAACTACATATTATAGCAAATCTCAGTTTCTTTAAAATCATCTAACTAGTTCTGATGCATGTATCTCTAAAATACTTCTGAGTTCTTATTACTTCAGGTGGTTTTGGTTTTTTTATTTACTTCTAGAATTTTAAGCAAGTATTAATATGCTATTACATAATTTTTAGAGGGATTAAATTTGTGAATTTATACTTCAGTTGTGCCATTTGCATAAGAACATAGGAGCTGTCTTAAAAATGAAATAAGAAATCATCCCGTTGATGTATCTTTACATATTTTTGCCTTCGTAATATCGAACATTGAACTTGTTTTCTAAGGAGGTGACTTTAAAGAAATGAAACTTGTAAGTTGAGTGTGAATTTATTGCTGCTGTGACTCAGTAGCAGGCTGTCCTTCACTGCACTGCCAGCATGTGAGGGTCCCCTGGTCCCCCAGGGTGCTGTGCCCAGATACAGAGCGTCTGGGCTGCGTGCAAGGCCAGGACACTTTCTGTGCTGGTCACCATCCATCAGGGGCTGATGGTAGCTGTGGACAGCCCTAAGATCTGGTTTTTGGAGAGGGGTTTTACTTGTTGCCCTCTGCTGTTTATCTCTCTGTTTCTGTTTGTGTGTGTAAATTCTGGGTACTGAGATGCTTGGCTCAAGCCTGCTGCCTCGGCTTCTGCTGAAGTTTATAGGAAGGAATAGAAGGAGGGTTCTAGGTTAAGCTGTATGTGGAGGACAATAGCAAGGGGAGTGGGGAGAGACTAAAGGCAACTGTGGCTTATAATTTTCCTTTAGAAAGTCTGAATTTGGTCTCTGAACATGACCTGATCTCGCTATTGATAACATTTCTTCTGCTTATTTGAAACTTGATGAGAAAGGCATTATCAATAGTGCTGTGGAATGGAAGGAGAAGAATCACAGTCTCAATCAGAAGCCAATATTAACATTGTGAAGTAAAATGCTATGACTGAAGCAACCTTTGAGGATATAAATGTATATAATTATAGAATGTAACAATGCAGAACACAGTCATTTCTTTAATTGCTAACTTCATTGTCTGAGTCCTTGTCATATACCAAAGTCTTTTTTTGCACCTAGTAAAGAACTAGTCATCAGAGACAGGGAATAAATTGCTGCTTTCACAAGCTTGAAACTTTCAGTCATTATGCAAAGAAAGTTCTTACTAGAAGAACATGCAAAATTGCTAAATGTACTTATGTGTGAATGAGAGAGATAGTACTTTTCATTAGATAAATTAGGATTGTATTGGAGGTTAATTTTGGCTGAATCTTCGATGTATAATAATTCAAACTGTTGAAAGCAGCTCTTCAGTTCTGGAGTGCTTATCTCTTGGTGTCATTATTTCAAGTCTGAATGAATGTCCATCATAATGATTTCCCAAATCACCACTGTTATTTGAGAAAGGTACTTGTGGAGAGCTGTGCGTACCAGTTATTGTTTCAATATAAGTATCAATATCCTAAATATGCAGTAAAAAAACCCCATGTAATTATGAGCTATATGAAAAACACTTTAGATGAAATTATCTTCTGTCTTTTGTTGGAGCATTCATGAGCAGAACCATTCCAGGATAAATTAGGGGACTTCATAAGGAAGTCTTCATGGTGCTTCAGGTTGAGCCTGAACCTCTGCTTCAAGATAGAGCTTTTTCAGTTGCTTCTAGGTTTTTAGTCTTTGAATGTTTGTGCACTTTATTTACAGTGGAAAGGGCATCAGAATCAACAATTTTTCTTTTTTGAGTTCAAAGCTGGATTTTTTAAAAATTTATTTTATTTTTCAAGTCAATACCCATCAAGGTACATGCAAGCTCTTTCTAAATTAAGCTGCTTGCTTGCAGTGTATTGTAATCTAAGAAAAGTTGTATTAACTAATGAAGTATTAAACCTTGTTTTCTTTGTTCAGAGAAATAAATAATAAAGTTGGCAACGATTGGTGTCGGTAATTTTCTCTAGTGTTTGTGTCTGTAGCATTTTTATGCCAAAGGAGTAGAAATTAAAAGTAACTTTTTTTCCTGAAAAAGTTACGTGAGGCAGCTTCAGTTTTTTGAACGTTGTATCTTAACATGACATTGTTTAAAAACGTCATCAAACGTGTTCATCGCTCAATAAAACAAGCAAACAAGCTCCTAATCATAAAAGGGACTGTATAGTAATAAAAAATCAGACATTGTATTGCTGGCTGTCTGCTTTATTTTTGACTCAGATATGTTGCAATGATCTTTCACACTGTTTTGCTTTTAAACTGTAGCAGTTTAAGCTTCATAATGCTTGCCTGCTTCTCAATTTTCGGCCTATTCTCTTATCTTCTAGCCAATACTGTAATTTCACTTAATAGTCCAGTTATTTCCTTTTTCTTGCTCATATGGCTGTCTCAGAATGTCTAAAGATTAATTTGTGCATATTCAGAGTGAACTCCCTAAAAAAAATCTTTATTGACTACAAAGAGGTGGTTTCTTTTGTTAAAATAACAAGCTTTAATCCAGGCTTTGAACTAAAGTTTTTGTGAAGTCACCATTGACTACTTCAACTTATAATTTTCCCTTAGAAGTTGCTTTGTAATAGAGCTGATAAAGGGCTAAAAGCACTCCGGTCCTATTCATTGCTGTGTCTGACTTTCCAGATATCTTTACTTAAATCTGTTTGTGCTCCTAGTTTGTTCATTTTTACAGGTATCTTGAGAGCTTGTGTAGCCACTTGGATGCTGAGATTTGGCTTAGCCTGGTGTGACCTTGTGCATTAATTTGTGTTTTGCAATGGCACTCTTTCTTTCTTCCTTTTCAAATTCTGGAAGCCACTTAGGTGCCTCAGACCTCTTCTTACTTTATGTACCTCATAATGATTTCTACCTTTCAGACCTGAGTAGCAATTTTAATCTGCGAAGGTTTCTGTACCAGATTGTCTGCGTGGAGAGCAACCTTTGGGAGGACTTCTCCCTTCTACTTCTTCCTTTTGAATTTTGGATTCCTCCTCTGCATGTTTCAAAATGTTAGTGATCTGGTAACTGAGAGGTAGCAGGGATTTCTCATTTTATTTTGTCACTGTTTTGAACACTTTTTCATCGTAGTCAAATTGTCCATGGCAAACTTATGTTACCATAAATTCCCATTGTCTTAGTCCTTTAACATTACCCTGGGGTGGGGTTTTGTGGTTTTTTTGTTGTTGTTTGGTTTTGTTGGTGGTGTTTTGTTTTGGTTTTTTGTGGGTTTTTGTTGTTTTATTTTTTTTCTCAAGGTCTTCTGTAGGGGAAGGGACAACATTTCCTTTGTTTTAATAGCATGTAATGTTATGAAAAGTACAGAGCTGAGTCTACTTCAGACAATGGATAAAAATGAAAGACAGACGTGTTTGTACCTTGTAACAGAATTTGTTTACAATGGCAATGCAGAAAAGGGGAGTAACATTTCAGTCCTAGCACCACAGTTTACAAGTGTGATGTGAATCATACAGCCCTATTAAAAAGCAGGAATTGGGTTTCTTAGCAAGGACTGAAAAGTTGTTGTAAGTGTGGTGGGTTTACCAAATGGGGAAAAGAGAATAAGATGTCCACTTTACTATGCTGTTCATAGCAACAGTATTACATGTTCATGAATTACATTCCCCCCCCCTTCAAAGGACCACTGAAATGTACTAACACATTATATTCAAAGTTCATTCTTAGTTTTGATCCTCATCAAAGGGATATATTTCAAGTGTTCTGACATCCTTTTTCCTCACTTTGATTGTGTCAGACTGAGGTACAAGTAACCACTTCAACTACCTGTGCTAGCCAAGACTGAAAAGCATCTTATCTGCAGATAGTGGATGTTTCTGCTTGGAACTTGATCTCCTTGATATTTTAGTGTAAAGGATATGTCTCTCCTTTTCCTTGTGGTTTTCAGCACTACCACACAGTATTATGGGAAAAAGGTGCTTAAAAAAAAATCTATTAATAATATGGGGGTAACAGACATGAAACTATCAGAGGGTACATGTGAATTCTATGCAATACAACATGAATGAGTCCCTAGAGAGTAATGCTTTATTGTTGTAATATAAAGTTTCTCATGAGATGCTATCATTAGGCAGATCATTACAGACTTTTCTTCTTGCATTGTAAAATAGAACTGGCATTTACTGGGGCTGATATTTTACACAATAAACTATGAGAGAGATTTATGGAGGCAACAGAAGCCACATAAAAGTTGTTTTGTGGGATTGCATGCTATAGATGGGCTCCAGCAACTGATGAGTAAAGGTCTTGCCAGAGTTTGCTCATGTGCTAGAGAATGAGTCAAGAGGGTCCTAACCAGTCTGTTGTAGTGACCTGCTTTTGTCATCAGGTTACTTTGAGAAGATGGCCCTTGCAGTTGTGCCACCAAGTTGGCCTCAAAGCTGTAGCAAGTTAAACTGTGACACAAAATACTTGCTTGATGTATCACTTTGTAAATTTGAGAACAGTGAATGCTGGGGAAAAGCATTTTCTGCATTTTCTTCCTTTTTAATGTGCTTGTAAAAATTAAAAACCTGATTTATACTTAGTTATGTCAATAAATGATGGTATGTAGGGTTAAGTATGTGGAAACAGTACCATTTTTCATCCATAAAATATCACCAGTTTAATAAGATTATTTTTGGGGGGGGGGGAGGAGGGCCTGGTCTTGCCTTGGACCTATTTATCTTCTTCAGACAATGTTATTAAGCCTCTTTTAAGAGGTTCAGTGAAGAAATCGTGTATTTCTCCAAAGGTATGCAGGGAAACATGGGGAAAGATTAGTATCAAAATTAAGGAATTCCCCTCTATTCAGATCTCAACCACAGCTGTGAGCAACTGGTTTTGGCCATCCATCTTTCCCAGTCTTTCTGATTGATTGCTTTCCTCCTATGCATTTTTTCCTTCTCTACCACCAGCATCTTCCTACCCTTTGCCCTTTTTCTGTCTCATTTTTCCCTGCTGACGTCCTGCTCTTCCTCTTAAGCTGGACCCTCTGTTGGAGGGGAGAGAGATGCTAAGGAGAGACGTCACTTGCTTACCATCTTGCTAATGAGTGGCATTTCAGCTGATATGAGTGACAACAGGGGGAAATTAATCACTGTCACTACAGATGAATGTTACTTGGCAGAGCTGCAATAGCTGCTTTGTGTCTGGGTCCTCTCAGAGTTTACATCTCAGTTTGTCTTCTGTCTTGGTCCATGACAGGAGCTGAAAAAGCTTGCAATGGCTTTGTGGAGTAAATAAGCATGATGCATATAATGCTGTCAAGAGTTTTGTGGGACTTACACAAAAAAGAGCCAAACCAAAAACAGTGCTTTATGAACAGCAGGACTGAAAGAAACCAGTGCCAGCAGGTAATTTTGTTTTCCAAATAGTCTAAGTGTGAAATGTGTGGGATCCATTTATCATTCCAGCTGAGTCTCTGTGGAGACTGACCTGCTTATATCTGCCCATTTTTAATTTTTTTCTTTTCCTTGACTAAATGTTGCCTGCTGGAACAAATGTTTGTGAATCTGAGTTTCTAAGCATGCACAAATGATAAATTGCTTTATTTGTTCAAGGAATACTTTTGTAGGAATGTTTTAATTGTAATTAATAAGGAAGGGGAAAGGGCTATAATTTGTTGCAGGTGTTCTTTGTAAGCAAAAATTGTATTGATAACATCTATGAAGGCAATAGATGTGGAAAATAACTCTAAATTTGGGAGTCTGCAGTTATGTGACTTATTTTTTATGTACCATTATGTTGGAAATCCATCCTTGATCATAGAATCACAAAATGTTTGGGTTGATGGGACCTTGAAGACCATCCTCTTCCAACCCTCCTGCCATGGGCAGGGACACCTTATTCAAGTCCAGGTTGCTCAAAGCCCCATCCAACCTGGACTTGAATATGTCCATGGGTGTGGCATCCACAGCTTCTCTGGGCAATCTGTTCCAGTGTCTCATCACCTCACAATGAAGAACTTCTTCCTTGTTTCTAATCTACCCTCTTTCAGCTTAAAGTCATTACCTCTTGTCCTATCTTTGTGTTTCAGAGGCTGTTAGTTTTAGAAAGCTGCAAGCTGTAAAAGCTGAGATGGGCTCACTACAACTTTCTACCATCACTTGCGAGGTACAGAAAAGACAGAATAGCAACAGATATTTTTTGCAGTTTGAGGACTGCTCAGTGCTCAGGCAGGTCAAACCTGTTACAGGTGGTGTGAGCAGTGATCTGTGCTATTAGAAAGGGACTCTACATATTCTGAACATGTGTTTCTGTTCCTGTTTACAACCAGATGCTTTAAAACATCATTTAGACATTTCTTTTGTAGCCCTTTAAGTGATATATGGGTATTTTGGTCACCTGTTACTAGAGTGATTACTCAAGGGGCTCGTAGCTATGCTGGGATTTCCTTTCCTCCTACCTCTTTGGTGTCCCTTCAGCCATCACCATAAAGCTTCACTTGCAGCTTTCTATATAGAGGCAGAGGCTAGCATGTTAATACTTTTCTTCCATGTGGTTTCTCCTTTCTTTCGAGAGACACTTGGAGAGAAAAACAGAACAACCTTTCCTTCAACTCTGATCCATTGTTAGCAGCTTTCAGTGGCAGTACAAAGCAGAGTGAACCTACCTTCAGAAAGATACCTCTTTCTCTGGAAAAAGTGCATGCCAAGAATTTCTCCAGAAATTATCAAGGAGTAACCAATTCTTCAGTTTGTCTCAAATAAAAAATTTAGTGCTCTGTTTCTCTCTGGTTAAACCTAAGTGACCTTCTGCAAGAATACATAAGTTAAACAGCCTGACAGTTAATAGCTGAAGCTTACACTATGATAGTATTTCAGTATCCTTAAAATAGCCAAAGGAAAGAGATCCTCTAATTCCTTTGACTGGCAACATTTTAGTGGAATTTGCTGTTTTGCAGGAACACTGATCTGCTCCTTCATAGCTGTCTGTGGCAACTTGTGCATGCGTGGGTGAAAAGACTGAGCTGTGATGAGTGCCATAAAGCTGAAGGGAGCAGAGAGAGATGCCTGAACAATTCAAAGTGCTTCTATTAAGCCCTCTTTCCATAATTTGTTAGAGGGAGGGGGAAGCATCTCTCTCAAGCTTGGCTAGACCTAGAATTAGCTGCTGCCTTCTTTCATTGTCCTGGCACCTCTGTGGTACTACTTTGGGCTTGTTAACAGCTTCAGCTCGTGAATAGCCAGGATGTTCCTGCATGCAGAGGGCTGTGATTTCATCTCGCCTTCATAGATATATGGCTTTGACTTTGAGAACTGTGAGGAAGGTCTCAATGTTTGCTTTAATTAGTAATATTTTTTGTTTGTTTTCCCTAGTAAAGCTAGTTTCAGTTTGATGTGGAGGTATTCAAAGCAAATTACAGTTTGTGTAATTGCTTGAGACATGGAAGTCCTTTTTTTATGAAAATAATCTCTTTACAGCTTATTCTCAAGGTACTTGAGAACCTCAAAAGGTAGAAGCCAGCTCTTCCAAAACCTTTCTAACTGTATCAAGGATGTAGTTTTATAGGCTGAAGATTTTCCCAAGTATTTTTATAAGCATCTCCCAGTTTTACTTAAGTAAGAAAAGTAAAATAAACTTCTTTATGTAGATATATTTGACCACCATTGCTTACCAGCAACACTAGGGTAGAACTTGACAAGTGTCTCTGAAGGAGGTGGGGTACATTCTAAAATATCCTACAGATGCTAATCTGTTACATTGAGGAATGTGTTGTAAACATCCTTTCCCATCTGTTTGGTAGCTATCAGTATTTTCAGTTATTATCCTTAAACTTGAACATTTGGAGCTTTTTTGAAAGGGGAAAGGGAGTCTTAATAGGCCCACAAACTGTTCCTAACCTACACCTCTGTGTTTTGTTCCTATTCTCACAAAGCTAAACCACTTTATAAAATGCAGTTCTTGCGTCAGAGGTCTTCAGATACCAGGTGACTTAGGCTGTCCTATAGGCACGTGATGGGTATTCCCTGAGTTCTGTACAAGGGTTTCTTTTTTTACTGGAAGGCAGTAAAAGTACTGGCTCTTTACATCATCATGCACCTTGAGCACATGGACATCAGCATGTTGCGGGCAGTAGCTTTGTACAGAGGATAAGCCTGGTTTTGCTGGCTGAAGTCAAAGGGTTATATATTCATATATAAGTCTTTGGTACTAAAAGACTCTTGAAAGAGAACTTTGTGCCTTTCTTCATATGGTTTCGTGCTTAACATCTAATGAAGAGGTGAGTTTTGTTCACTTTTTGACCAAAGGATTTGTAGTTTTGGTTTGCCATTTACAGCTTTCATCCTTTACATTATAAACCATGAGTCAGTGCTTTTCTCCATCTTTTGGAACAACATGACATAAAGATGGGTTGCAAAGAGAAGTGTCTGGCTCTGAATGCAGGCTTCAAAAAACCTGAAGATGTGTATTTCTATGGTGCTTAGCCTGTCCTCAACTGTAGGAATCCTCTGGAATTAATTTTATTAGTCTGAATATTTCCATTAATAAAACAAATATCTAAAGCCCTAAGCAGTACTGCAGACTAAAACAAGTGTATGAAAGCACTTACAGAATCATAGAATCATTAAAGGTGTAAAAAGACCTCTAAGATCAAGACCACTCATCTACACAACATTATCAAGACTACTAAACCCTGTCCTGAAATGCCACATCTACATATTTTTTTAATACCTCCAACGATGGTGACTCCACCACCTCCCTGGGCAGCTTGTTCCAATACCTCACCACCCTTTCAGTGTAGAAATTTAAATATAAATTTAAATATAAAGAAATATAAACCCCCTCTGGTGCCATTTAAACCCATTTTCTTTCATCCTATTATTAGTTACCTGCGAAAAGATACCAACCCCCACATCTCTATAACCTCCTTTCAGGTAGTTGTAGAAAACGATAATGTTCTTACTTCAGCCTCCTCTTCTCCAGACTAAACAACCCAAGCTCCCTCAGCCACTCCTCATAAGACATGTTCTCCAGACCCTTCACCAGCTTGGTTGCCCTTCTTTGGACCCACTCTGGCACCTTGATGTCTGTCTTATACTGCGGCACCCAGCACTGAACACTGTACTCCAGGTGCACCCTCCCCATTGCCAAGTATAGGGGCACGACCACTTCCCTGCTCCTGCTGGCCACAATATTTCTGATACAGGCCAGGATGCCGTTGGCCTTCTCGGCCACGTGGGCACTCTGCTGGCTCATGTTCAGCTGGGTGTCCACCAGCACCCCAAGGTCCTTTTCTGCTGCGCAGCTTTCCAGCCGCTCTTCCCTAAGCCTGTAGCGTTGCCTGGGGTTGTTGTGACTGAAGCATAGTATCCCACATTGGCCTTGTTAAACCTCGTACAACTGACACCAGCCCATCAATCCAACCTGTCCAGATCCCTCTGCAGAGCCTTCCTACCCACTTGCAAGTGTCTCTTAAAGTCCAGGAAAATCATATGTAAGTTCACATTTATCTAACACACAGAACGTAAGAGCTAATGTTGTGAACTTTGTCTGTTAATACCTGTCTGTGGTACGGAACACTCCTCTGGAGAGGATGCTTCAGTATTATACTGCAGCAAAGAATAACATAGAGTTATATTATGTCTAAGTCAGTGTGTACAATGCATGTAATATGCTTATTTTTTAGCTGCAAAGCCTCACATAGTAAAAGCTGTTGGGGGCGATGTAAGAAAAACTGGACCAAGTCAGAAAGATCTTTTTTTAAAGGTATATCTTACTAGATACAGTGAAAGGAAATGGTTCCAATTACCTTCTCCCCAGTTTTTTTGGAATGCCGATTGCTGCTTGAGAAGGTAACATTTATTGTGTTACATAACTGAAGGTAGAAGGAGAAAATAAAAACAAGGGACAGAATAAACTCCCAGCTTTGCTGCAGTATGTCAGCATTCTTCAGGGCCTCCTGGATGAAGGTGTTAAGGTCCAATCTGTGGACATATGACACAGTGGCACATTACTGTGTTGAAATGATCTCTCAGAATAAAATTTCATGAAGAATAAGGAGCCGTGTTGCTGTGTTCAGGCTGATGTCTTCACCCCTGGAGCATGCAGGTGTTACTGTCCTGTAGGAAAGGGTCAATCTCCCTTGAAAACCCTCTGCAATAAATTGGTAATGTTGCCACAATTAGTCTTAGAGGTGCTTACAAGAGAGGCAGTAGTTTCAATGGCATGATGTACTCGGATCTGTACCAAGTAGTTTAGACTTGTTAATTATCGATGCTGTGATGCATTGCAACTGCTGCAATCACTTTTTGTACTTGTCTATTTTGCATTGTTAAGAAACATGTATTTGCCCTTTCATTCAGTTGGCTATTGCTTTTGGGTACAAATCACTTACCTGTTTCAACAGCAAAATTGTTTTTCTTAATTTGCCAACTACTCTTCCTGTCATTATGACAGATATCAAGATATATCAGGCTCAATCCCAAGCATAACTTCACGTTAGCTTTAAAGTCGAGAAAGATCTAAAGATCTAATATTAGATTTAAATTGATTCAGGATGTTCATCTTCGCTGAAAACATTGCACTGATCTCTTCTGCTTGCTTTTACATTTTTAATGGGTTATATTTTAATATTACCATGCTGTAACTTTGAAAGACTTAATTCAAGCAAGATTCCTAAAAACAATTTGGAATCTTAAGAAAGGTACTTGAATGCTTCTGACACTCTGTAGGGGGAGAAGTTCAGAAAATATTCTTATGACTGAACAAATCAGAAAAATGATTCTAGGGTATTTAACTGGATTTCGCTCCTCTTTGAGGCAGATGTGTGAGGATTTTTTTCAGGTCAAGGTAAGTTACCCTGTCCAGCTTCACAATAATGTGTGTTATTGATTCTGCCCGTCAGTTTTAGCTAAGTGATATCTGGACCATCACAGAGTAATTTACAGAAATTGGGCTATTTTGAAGAATAAATCACTTTATTGTAACCGGATGTGACTTTTAAAGTTTGGTTTGTTTCTGTTAGTGACTGAAGTGATGATAACCCAATATATCAAAGTCATTCATATTTCACACAGTATATGACGGCCTGAGCTTCACCTTCACTGAAAAATTTGGTAAATAATTCCTTTGTCAGTTAGGTGTATTTCAGGGAGGGACTTCAGAAGAGCTTCACGGGCACTAGTAGAACCTAAAGTTCCATCTTGGCAATGCTAGGGGAAAGATAAATGGAAAAAGAAAAGAAGGAAGTACCAGGTTATAATGTAAGGTTATGATTTTGTCTTTTTGTGGTGGGATTAAAATTTGCCAGAACACTAGTGTTTTCCAGTTGTCTCTGATGTCTTTCAGCATTGCCACCAGTGGGAGCTGTGCTGTAGGCTCAACAAAGCACAGATTCAGACTTCTTGATTTTTGTGCCCTTGTGCATTGTGAGACAAAGACATCCTTGAAAAGAGGCATTTGTGATGCTTACTTTAGAAGGACTGGGGTCTGGGAGATTTTCCACACTGAGGTTTCACAGGTGCAGAACATACAGTCCACATCCCAAGTGCTTCATGAGCTACTCTACAGCAGGAGTGAGTCTGGCCCTGTACTGTTCTGTCTATGAATTGTTTCTGTACAGCTGTGTGAATAGAATTTTCTTCAGTCTTGGCCAAATCAAAATGGTTTACTTGTGGTTTGAATGCAAGAATTTGAGTCCACTTTCTGCAATTATTTCTGTAACTTACTACAAAGCTGTCAAGAGGGAAGGAAGACATTTTATTGGCTAGGTTTGATAGTTTGCACACTCTTCTTGGTGTAGAAAGGAGGGTCTGCTGGAGGTCGGAGGCAAATGAATTAGCAAAAGATGCTAAGATGGCATTAAAAACTAATGTGCTTTCTTTTGGCATAGTGTAAGTCAGTCTAGATTTTGCAGGATTCAAGGAAATGCTATTAGAAAGCAGCAAATTTTTTTTTTCTTAATGAAAAGAGATTTCCAGAAATATTAACTAAGAGATTATAGTGCTGACTTGACTTTATTAACTTTAGTTAGTTAGTTTTAATATCTGAAAACTGAGATAATATACCGGCATCTTCTAGTGAGCCCCTACAAGCTTTAGCCCAAGCATAATAAGGTAAAATCCTCTGGTGAACAATAGCATTGCAAGGCATTAAGCTAAACACATATGTATTTGCCTGTTTTTGACTGGAGGATTAGTGATTTGTTTCTTTGTGAAACTCTGCACTGAGCTCTTAATTAAGCTTACCAGGCACAAGTGCACTTCAGGTGATCCAGACGACCTTTAAAGGGCCTGCAGCAGATGGTGGAAAGTCTGTGTTCCATGCAGTATTCTGCTGTTTTGTCTGTTAAATAAGTATCTAATTACTCCCAGTCTTATCTTATTTCAACACAGTGTCACTAAATTACTTACATGACTGAAAGTAAGGTAATCCATTGCCAATCTGATAAGCTTTCAGCTTGACTTTTTGGGAAGTAAACTTACACCTGATGAGAATTCTTTCAAGCAGCCAAGAGCATCTTCCAGTACTTTTCCAGAGGCTCTTAACAAGATCATTCACTGTCTTTCCCACATAGCTTTTTCTGTCAGCTGCTGTAAATAAATTGCCTGTGACAAATTAGGATTATATCTATTTAAGCTTCTTCAGGACAAAATGGCTGTTATTTGTGATATTTTACCCTGTGATGGGCAAGAGGATGCAAGCACTTCTGAAATATGATCAACTCTTTGTGGACACCGAAACATTGCTCAGTGTTTTGTTGGGTTTTGGGGTTTTGTTTTATTTGGTTCATTGTTGTTTGGTTTGGTTGGGTTTTTTTGGGGTTCTTTGGTTTTTTTGAACTGCTGCCCATGTCAGGCCACTATGTAGAACAGCACTTAGGCAGGTGGTTGTCATCATCAGTTAATTTCTTCTTCAGTATTGTCTTGGAGAGATAGAGTGTAAAAATAGGCAGGCTGTTATTGCAGTCTATCTAGATTTTCTTTTTCTCACCTATGACTATTTTCAGTCTTATTAATTCTGAGGTGGTATGTGAAAAGCTTGGCAGCACTGGGAAGGCTCTCCCTCCTCTCAGCCTTCCTGTAATAGTCCCCTCTGCATGTTAGCATACCTGCGAGCTTGCGGAGGAGGCATGTTTGCCTTGACAGAAAAAAATAAATGCATTGCTGAGACGTACTGTCACGCATTGAAAAGAGGGGAGACGTCCTGTGATCAAAAATCCCCCAACTTCCAGTCTCCAAATAGCAAGCCTTTGCTATCTGGTTCTATCTTCCAAACGTATTCTGGCGGATACTGTCCTGCATCCCAGTGCAAGCTTCATGTCGTGGAGAAATCAATGAAGTTCTGTAGGAATACGTTATGGCGTTCCCGCAGAGCTCAAGATAGGATGAGGCTAAGTAGCCTTCGAAACTGCCCTTACCTCTTTCCCTCAATAGCTGTTATTGTAACAGTACTGAGGGGAAAGAAATGTTTGGGAGAATTGTGCCAACATCACTACTCAATGGGTATGTTATGTTTTATGTAGTTGATACGGCTTCGTATTTGCCAGATGCAAGCTGGGCTGGATGTTTGATATAGACTAGTTAGCATATTTTTAGGCCAGTAAATATGGATTTATTTTTTTTTATTTTTAGTTCTGTCTTCCTACTTTGTTTTTGGATGAACTTGTTTCGTCAAACAGCCATTCAATTAAAATGGTGTGGAAAAAACTAGATTTAATAAAAAGACTACATGTTCTGACAGACAAGGCTGCTGTCTGTTTTGGACTTGTAGATAAAGGTAGTTGTGCTTCTGTATTGTAACTTTAAATCTCTGAATGCTTTTATCTTGGTACTCTGCAATGCTTTCTCACAACTCCATGACACCCTGTAGTGTTGAGGTGGGTGGTCTCCTTTTGGTATCCCTATACCCCCCTGGAGAAGTGGAGTGCTCTACCCTGCGGAGTTGAGGACCACTGCAGCTGCTGCATCTCTTGTTCTTCTGGGTAATCACAATGCTTTAACACAGCAGAGTAATTTCTCTCATCGTTTCCACCCTGAATGACAAGAGAGGATCTCTTTTGTTCAAAAGTAAGGTTCAGAGCAGTGGGGTTTAAGTTGTGTTTAAAGGGTTAAATGAGATAATATAAGGCTGCCTTCTGTCCTTAAAAATCTATACATGTAGCCAGTGAAGAGAAAGGTCTTATTCCTGTAACTCTAGTCATTGTCCTTAATCAAATTCTGAGCACAAAACACAGGAAAACACAAGCTCACAAGAAGCCTAACAACCTCTTTGGAGGTTGCAGAGTCTCCTTCTCTGGACACTTTGAAGACCCACCTAGATGTGTTCCAGTGTCTTTAAAAGAGGAAAAACCTATTGCTAAGGGCAAAATATTGAATCTGTTTCTGGTAAATATGCAATTTAATCTAATAGTGCTGTTCTTAATATCCATGGATGACCTGTTTGGTATGAGCATCTGAAAGCAGAGCTGTCCTGTTGACCTGCCAGGGTACCTGTTAGCCTCATTATAAGAGTGATTTGGAAGAGCCTGAAGAAGATCATTGTAAACATCATAGCATGATGCCAGGAAAGAATTGTCATAAGCATGCTTGCTGCTTTTATTACATGATCTATTGTTAAAAAGGATGCTTTTGTTTGGTTTTTTGCATTAGAAATCATACCAAGTTCCGTAAGAATATTTTGCCTCCCTGTGATACGCTGCTGGTAATTTCTGTTTAACTGGATGAAAGCTCTAACTGCAGAATTTGAGCTTTGTCTCATTCTGTGGGTTACAAACCACCTGAAGGTTGTTTATTGTTGGGTTTTTTTTCCATAAAATAATGTTTTCCTGGTTTTTCAATGAAGTCTCTGATCTTTTAAAATATCTAGGCACTAGTGGGCAAATACTGGTGGCTATGGAAATGGTTCAGTGGAGATGGCCCCCAAAGTCCCTGCTGTTGTGCTGCAAACATGAGTATAGCTAAGGAGGCAGTAAAATGAAAAGCAGCTGTGCCACTTGGAAATGGTGAGTGGCCTTTCCACAGCAAGGTTTGGGGGGAGCCTGAGGACTGCCAGGCTGTGTTATCCGTATCACTCCAGGCTTGCCATGTTTCAAGGCTATTTTATTTGTCTTATATGGAACAGTCACATTCTCACTGATTTTATCTGTCATTAGATGGGAATAATCATACTGAATCAATTTTGAAATCAAAACTTCTTGTCACAGAGCACATAATTTTGTCTCTACATGGATGCTTCCAGCACATAAAATTTTGGAGGAAGGTGTAAGAAACTACGAAGTAGGTGGAGACACTGTCCTTCAGGCATTACATTTTTGAAAGTTAACAGCCCTGTGCCCAGTGCTGTGGCTGGTGGCTGTGGAGCCAAGGGCTCTGTGGGCACAGAGGGGTACCTGTGTGTGCCCCAGCACTGTGCCTTTGCTCATTCCCCGTGTCTTTGCTCCGTCAGCTGAGGAGGATGAAAATTCACAATCTATTCTCTTCACGCTACTTTTTATTTGGTATGTTTTCAACATGGCTCTCTTAAATCTCTTATCTAAGGTAATCAATCTCAACTCTGAAGTAATCGATCAGTAACGGTTTTGAGTCTTTCTACCATAGCTCTCCATTTCCTTAATCACTCTTGTTCATACAATTGCCCTTGGATGGTACTTTACCTATCAGATTCAATATCTAAAGTATATGATTTTTCTCCTCCACTCCTACCTTGCTGAAGTTGACCTGTTTTAATACCTGGGGGGGGGGGCGGGGAATCATATGCATGTAAACCTATTATTCAAAGAGATTTTATGTTGCTATGTACATATAGATAGTTTTCATAGCTTGAACTAGAGCAAATGTATAATTTTATTTTCTATTGGCAATTGCCACTACAGGGTGTTAAATTGTTGCTACTATAATGAAGCTGCACCAAGTGTAGTAATGAATTTAACAGCCATATATTCACCACAGTAGGGCATAACAAGTCAATTTAGGGTTTGGTTTGGTCTCGGGAAACACTGAGTAGGGTTTTTTGGTTTTTTTGTTGTTGTTTGTTTGGGTTTTTTTGTTTTTTCTGTTTGTTTTTAATTCACAGCTGCAAACTATCCTGTCTTCACACATGACTCCAGGAATTAGCTAAATGCTTATGCATGAGTTTAAGTCCTTAGTAGCAACTGCAAGGACTTGCTCTTTTATTTCTAGGCTAAAACTTCAGACTGAAGTAATATAAGTAAGCTTTTTTTTGTTCTGAAATATTTCCAAACCATGCAAGCAGTATGATTTAAAAATATTGCATCCTCAGGTGATAATCTCAGGCAACGTATACTAAAATGACTATAATGTACATTTTACCAATGGACTTTTCTTGTATTTAGTGTTTGATTTTCTCTAGTTCTCTCAAGCTTTGAAGAAAAGTTAAAATACATGAATACTTAGCTCTGTTATTCATGTCTTCTCTGAAGTATGACTGAAAACTAAAATGAGAAGGGAAGTATACATGCATGAAGTTATGAGAGGTTCTCTATGATCCTGAAGGGAATTCCATAACAAACTGAAAGCAACGAGGAAAACCTAGTTCCTCTCAGTAGAAGCAACATTTTAGACTTCCAGATGATTTTAATTCTTTTTGTTCATGTTATGTATTCATAATTCCGTGTTAGAGAAATATCTGAGCTCTTATTCAGTGATCATATAGTAACTACATATTTCGTAAATGAAATATACTCATAGGCATATCCTGATATTGGATATAGTATGGATGCCAAAATATTGGCGTCCATTTCACAGGTTAGGAAATGAGGTGTATATTTTTAGAATGACACACAGACCTCATAATTTGGGGCTAAATCTCAGAAATCATGTTTTCCAGTACAAAACAGAACTTTTCAGCTGTCTGATAACATCACAGCACAAGGACTCTTACATAAACAGTTGTGTTATTGGTCACTTACCTTTCACTGAAGTATGTAAAGATCCTCAGCATTAGTTTGTGCAGTGCATGCACATGCAGATGTAATTTTTGCACTATGCTTTTTCACCCCTGTTATAAGGAGAGAAGTAGCTCTAACATGTTTGAGAGAATTTGCCAGTGCAAATACCATTTGTCTGTCATTCCTGTTTCTGCCATTTCACAAGAATGACAGTTATTATGCTATCAATTATTTTAAGAGGAGAAAGTGTTATGTATCCTTTTCCTAGTAATGACTTCATAACAAAAGCTTAAATCTCATTCTGTAGAGTAAGGGAAATGAACAAAGGAGAAAAAAAAAGGGGGGTGGGGTGGTGAGCATTTTATAGTTTTCACATATTGTAGGGACAGCTGGTGCTGAGTGATTCTTGCTGACAGTGACAGCCAACAACGTGGGGACTTACCTACATACCATCAAGTCATTGTTATAAAATTCTCTTATGTTAAACACACAGGCACATTTTGGCCAAGAAAACCACACAAATTTTAGGCACCTCTGAAAAGGACTGTGTTGTGTATAAAACAACCAAGTTAAGGTATAAATTCCCTTCTGTGATGTAATACTTGGTAATTGTTCTGTCTTACACTGGAAGAATTTGGCTTGATCCTTCACCTTAAAGACCTTAGTCTTGCCTATACGGACTGCAACAACTTGGAGCAGCAATAGTCTCCAACAGGGTCTTAGGCAAAAGACTGGAGTAGCTCTGGTGTACCTGGAGTACCTTCTAAGCTGTGCTGTGATCCTTGGGGTGACCCAAGCCCTCAGAAGGCCCATCAGGCAGAACAAGCTGAGAAATCCTGCAGACTTTCATGGTTTTTTCTTTTTCTTTTTTTTTTTTTCAGAACAAGTGGTCACATTTCTCTCCTCTTCTGTCACCTTGGGCAAGTCCTGGGGCTGCCTATCTGCTTCTGCAGCATTGTCAGGAATGTCCGGGAGTAAAACTCTGTCTTCCTCAGGTTCCTTCTTAAAATGAGAATGGGTGGTGGATGGTCAGTTTTGGGATGTGAGTGATGGTTCATTTGAAAGATGTTTCTTTTCTGATGTTAAGCTTTACATCCCCTCTTTTAAATTTCTGTCCCTAGCTCCATGGATAAATCCACGTTAGTTAAAATTTTTTCCTATCAAGGGCCTCATTTAACAGGCTGCTTTTCAGAGAAGAGGAAAAGAGTTACTGTCTGTCCGTTACTCTGAATGCTTGCTCTGAGCAATGGTATGAGGCACACAGAATGTGCTGGGCTTTCTTTCACAGGCTCACCAGGTTCACGTGCTGGGGCCTGTTGCAGAGCACCCAGAAAAGCACTGAAGGTGGCTGTATCTCAATGGATATTGAAACAGTATTGAAGAAGCCATTGTAATTGTGAAATTGTTTCATAGCATTTGCAAGTATTGCAGATGATCACTCTTACCCAAAGGCTGTTCACATCAACATGCTCATGAGCAAAGGTGTTCTTTTGCTAGCTTATTTTTACATAGCAATTGTACAAGTCTTAATCATAAAGACAGCATCTTGTCAAGCAGCTGTAATCTGCTCTGACACCACTCAACTCCTCTAAGTTGCTGTGTACCTTTGTAACAGTCATGAAATAAAACAGTTGAGATGAAAATGTAGCATGATAAATGTGCAACCTAAGTATCAGATAAGGGAAGAAGCAGAATATACTTGAAAACCAGAAGGATAGTACACCAGAAAGTACTTTGCTCATGCACCTTAACAATTACTTTATTTCAACTGTTGCTGAGAATGGTTCTAAGTGCTCAGTGTTTTTTCATCTTTCCCTTTAATAGCACCCAAAATACGAGACTCAAATGTATTTTTCATACAGAATGAAATAAAATGGGCATAAGAAATAATATGGCATATATAATGCCTCCATTTATCTGTTTTAGCTCTAAAGTATATGTTCAGGCATAACATGCATGCATGATATTCAGAGGTTAAAATTCCACTTTGTAAATTATTATCTTTCCATTCACGTGTCAGATTTGTCTGAGCAGCGCGTGACAAAGAAACTGTGACTATAATAATAGTTGGGGGAGAAATGAGTAGATGGGCAGTTTTTGGGTTGTGCCCTTGATGCTTTGCACATTTTATTTTTTTTTCCTTTTCCCACACCTGTGGAAGCCTTCCCAGTTCTTCAGTTAGTAACTCTGACTTTTTCCATCTCGATGGTCCTAGTGACTCCTTGTAATTCAAGTCTCACCTGCCACAAGTCCTGCTGCCTTCAACTGCATACCACAGACTCTATTAGAAAGAGGTTTTGTTATGATAGTGTAGGGGGATTATCTCCTGCTCTTGCCCAAACTCATCCTGCTTTATTTTAGTTACTAGTCATAACATTGCAACTTGGGCAGCATCCCCTATAGACACAGGAGCTATTTTCTATGACTTTCTATGAAAGTCTCGAGAATGTGAAAAATTATGGCTTTGGAGGCAGACAGAAACAGAGACAACGTTGAATGCATAAAAGGACTTTCTCGCTCCATCTCGTCCAAAGACCCATGCCTTGTGACAGTGGTATCAGGGCAGCAGATGGCAAAGTGCGAACAGCATGGGAAGTCATCAGGAATCCCTGGAAAGTGCATTTCAGGAGGCTGTGTGGCAAAGCGAGGGACATTACTGACAGCGCAGCGTACAAGGCAATCGTCTGCATAGCCGTAAAATAACCTTCACCTTTTCTGGCAGAGACTGACACTGCAGTAAACAAGCTCAAACTGGGAAAGGCACATGGTAAATGTTGCAGCTGAAATCATAAAAGGCTGGCAGCCATGTAGTTCATGTCCTTCATAAAAATCTGTGAATTAGCAAATGGGAAGCCAGGGACTGACCGAAGTACCAGTGCACATCAATCTACCTTTTCTTCACCATTTCGGGGTGGGGGGGGGGGGGAAGCAGACCTGAAAGACCTGCTGGGCAGATCCCTTCTCAAACAAAGGTAACATGCTGCCACATGGTACTGAAAACTGCAAAGCAAGATGAGGCCTGAGAAGATTGACTGAGTTGGGGACTGCAAAAGGGGGAAGAAAAATAGTTGTTGTTTGTTTTGGTTTTGTTATCAACAAGCCTGCATAATTCAGTCATCTGTTCTCTGTGAGTCTTCAGTTCCAGTGCCATTTTAGCACTGTTACGCACACACTGAAGCAGTTTACTGTGGTTTGTACTGCTGTCTGGATGTTTAATTTTTATTAAAACTTCCAGAGGAAACTTAGTAGACATTTCATGCTGAATTAGAGGAAATGTTTCCTTGGCTTTTTTAAGGAAAAATCTTAAACTGAGTTAGAATTGATTTGTCTTGTCATGAGACAAATACCTGTTTCATAGGCTAGTTCTTCATTGAAGGTTCTCTGATACCCTGTGAATGGAGAGGAGGGAGATGGAGATGCTTCCTTGAAAATAAGTGGATATGCTCAAGGAGGACAAGCTCCTAGCCTGTGGTGTGGGAAGGCAGCATGGGTGAAATGTCGCATGCAGGACAACCCATCAGTTGGTTTTGGAACTGAGTTAACACATGTTTTGTTCTGGCGGTTGGGCTTTGTTTCTCTCTGGTTTTCTCTTGCTTCTGGCTTTTTATTTCCACTCGCTGTCCCAGTCCCCAGGCTTCACAATAGTGCAATGAAATTAAGTGAACTGAATGGTCTCCACAGGTGACAGGCCCAGTACAGTATGATACAAGGCCTGGTAGAAAGGAAAGGAGCAAAGAGAGACACATTGGTAACAAGTTATTAGGTGAAACCACATCTTAATCATCTGTGGTTTAGTTCTGGCTTTGAATTTGTTTATTTTTTTTCTCTGAAACTCTACTGGAAAAAGTAATTAAGCCTTCCACTGGACTGGGAGGGGAATTAAACTTGCTGTTTTCTATGACTTTCTAGGCTGTGATCTATTCTGTAGCATTAGCAACCCACCACAAACTTCTGTCATAAACCTTTAGAGCCTCTCTTAGAGAGGAATAGGGTCAATCTCATATTCCCAAGTAGCAGTCCTCGCACAGGGAAATTAAACTTCATGTCTGGATGAACTGAGCCTGCTTGTTAAGTGATCTTGTGGGGTAAGAGCTGCTGAGAAGTTTCTTGGGAGGAAAGACAAAACTTCACAATTTGCTTTCAAAGGATCATATTTTTTGGCTCTTGGCCACAAATGTTTAACAGTAGGTGAAGCTTGATAGAGCTGCTTTTCTGCCTAGAGCTGAACTGGTAAGTCAAATCCACTACTCTTTAACAACTTAATTTTGACAACTTAATTTTGACTTCAGGCTTGGGGACGAATCACAAAGGAACACCAGTAATTGTGCAACAGTTGTCATGTGGGGGCAGAGGGAAGACTGGTTTGTTTGTAAGTCATGGCATCATACTTCAGGAAGCATAAAACTTGCGAATGTGGCCTTGGAACAGAATTGTTCTTATTTCTGAGTTTTCTTTCATAAAGGAAAATCTAACTATTTGTTAAACTAGAAAGTTATTCCACAGGCTGCAGCTATAACAGCTCTGTAAGTAAGGGACCATACCTCATGTGCTGTGTATGCAATTCAAATGACATGTTTAACTTCTCAAGAAAACAGGAGTTTGAGCATAAGATAAGATTAATAAAATGCTTCTTTGGGGACATTCTTTTGTAACAAAGCCAAGCTTCCATTAACGAAAGGAGGAGAAGATAAAAAAAGGGGGGGGTGTGTGTTTACATCTCTGGATATGCAGGAGATGAGAGAGAAAGATGGAACTGAGCTTGCTCAGTTGCTTGTTCTCAGACTGAAGTGTAGAGAGATGATCATGATTTCAAAACAAGAAGGAAGAGCAAGGTTGTGCTGACAGTGGGGAGATATAAGCTGCTTCTGTGAGTTAAAAGAGCATTTGCAGTGGTAACTGTCAGGGAACTGCAAAAAGAAGAGAACAAATAGAAGTTGAGCTAGAAATACAAACTGCTAGAAATAGAAGGCTAAAAGATTGAGTTGCATCAGAGCTTACCAAATGTCTCAAGTTTAAATTGTAAAGGAAAAAAAGAAAGCGAAGATTCAAACCATTCCTTCCTTCTCTCCATCAACTCTCTACTTTTTGAGGTCATCTTGGTCTTAATTCAGAACTTTTTGTTCTCATGAATAAGAAACCATTCAGGGTCAATTACTGTGCTGAAAAGAGCTCTGCCTCTAGTCCTTCAGCTGTTAAATAAGTTGAAAGTTGGGTAACCTGGTTTCTTGTCCATGCTTCAGCATGATACAGAGAACATGACTCTCCTTGGACAGATTCTAGCAAGCCAACAATACCTAAGGAGGAGAACCAAAGGGAGAAAACTGAGTTTGTGAATGAATAATTGCCATGATGCTGGAAATAGTTGTCATGGTTGAAGATGGATGTGAAATTATTTTCCTCTCATCTTCATGCAGGAAAATTCATTTTTGCCTACATAAAACAGAGCAGCTTTGAAGCAGCTTTTCATATGTTATATAAATATGTATGAATACATGTTTCACAAGATTAATCCTTTTTTGCATCTTAGTCTTGCAGGAGGCCTCAAATGGATCTCAAATGCCAATCAAAATATTTATACCTCTACTTGAACTTTTTATAACATCCCTTCACTGAAGAGGGAAGAAGATAGCATTTAGAGCAACATACTGGCTCCAGTTGCACTGCTGAATATGAACCCTTTCTGTCTCTGAATCTTACAGCAGTGTATAAGCTATGGATATGAGTTAGCAAAGTTCTCCATGGGCTTTTTATTTCTTTCACTTTCTCTGGTCTTTGCAGTAGGTGATACTGACCCAGATCTCTTATCCAATCAGTCCTTTTTCCCAAATTAGGGCAACATTATAACTCCTCTGCTTGGCTGTGCTTACATTCTTGTTTTCCAAGTTTGTTTGAACTAATTCCCAGAGAACCTTCAAATGTGCTAACTGTATAGAATACATTATTTTGCCATCTGTTTTGGGAAAGACCCTTTTCCCATTACATTCCTATCCTGCAATTATTTAAACTTTACAGTGAACTCTCCAAACTGCAGGTATTTACAGCCTTGTAAGCATACTTCCTTCTGTTTCAGCAAGAATACAAAAGGAAAGAACTTTCTTCAACTTTTACAATGTTTTTTTGTTAGCACTCTGATACAGATGTTCATGTGATAGTTCAAACTAAATATTTAACTTGAACTTTGTATACAAACATCACTATGTTGAGGGTTCAAGTAAGAAATTTGGTTTGAGATCCAGCCCTTGTCACAAAAAAATTGATTTGGGCTTCAGCCCTTGCATAAAACTTGTATTAGTAAAACTCAGCATATTCCTTCTAGCACATTCACAGGGAAGATCATTCAAATGATACCTAAACTCATGCTGAAGTAGCCAAGATCTTGTAAGAAAGTTTGTTCTTTTCAGACAAAATATTACATGAAAATATATCTCTCTGGGCAGTTTTACAAATTATAGTTCACTAGTTTACAGCAGAAGGTTGATTTGCTGTTAATGCCTCACCTATTGTTGTGACCATTGCCAACAATTATATATATTGTGCCAGAAAGACATTGTGAAATAAAACCACAACATACCACCACCTTCTCACTCAATTTAGTTCACCTTGCAAAGTTAAAGAATCAAATCATACACAAAGCTTGCATGGCTGGTGACTTTTTTTTTCTTTCTGTGTCACTGGAGTGCAGAGGGAGCTCAATGTTGAATTAACTTTCTATCTGCATAAGTGTTGTAAATGAAGACTGGATACCTTCAAGAATATTATTTGGAACTATGTACTACACTAGTAGGTTAGTATAATATATATATAATATAAGAAAGGCATGCTAAGGCAATAGATATTAATACAAATTAAATTTTCTTCTTAGGAGTGCATGCCAGTTAATGATCTCTTCTGATTTGTTCCCTGTTGGAACTATAACAACCAGGATAGGCTTTGTTTGTAATGCTCCAGTTAGGTCACAAATGTCTTATGTTGCTGCATGTATTGACTGACTGTTATAGGCCAGCTACTAAGCTTCTACTAATCTGCACAGATTTCCCCAAATTAACAGAGCAATGCTGATTTAGGCCAATGGTGCCCTGGTTCTGTTCCCTGACTGAGCTACAATGCCTAGATGTTGATCAAGAATATGAACTCAGGATCTGATTTGCTGAGATTTCTGTTTTTCAGTGAAGAGCATTGCATCTACCTGTTGTACTCAACTGCCTTTAGATAGTAATCGCTTTCTGAAATCAGGTTTAATAGATTTTGTTTTAAAGAATCAACCTCATGCTCCTTCTCACAGAACCTCACACACTGACTTTCAAATGATGTGTTTGTACGAATGCTTTGGTGCACTCTTGAAATAACTGTCAGCATTAAGGCCTTCATATCTGATCCCGAACCCAGGCTTTTTTGGTTTTTTGATTCCTTATTGTAATGGTTTAGGTTATTACAGGTCATGATTAACTTGCATTAGCTGAATACTGAGTAAGATAGCAGCACATGCCTACAGCTGTGTCCTCGGACCCACAAGTAAAGAAACACAGGCTAAAAAGTTGGTGTTTGCCAGGACTTCTGTAACAGGCTTACTGCTAGGAGGGAATATTATGATTTCCCTGGGTTAAGGACAGAAGTCCTGGAACAGCCGTTTGATAAGGTGGCTGCTGGCATAATTATGGCTACTTGTGGTTGGGATCTCAACCAGGTTCTGTTAAATACATTTTTACTTTGACAGATAAACTGTAGCATGGACTTTTGTGAAGATGAATGTGTTGCACCAAATATAATTGGGCATAAGAACTCTAAGCAATTATCTGTTTCAGTTAACTTTTTTTTAAATGATCCCTTTCTGTTTAGTGTTTCACCTATGAATTTTTTTCTAAACTTTCACTGATTGATACTGAGCAATGGCAGATTACTACAGAGAAAATGGCAGTAGGGAATTATGAGGAGGGTAAAAAACTCTTGGGTTATTTTATTAGTCTCTCTCAGCAGGCATATCTACAAGTATATTTTCTGTATTTCTTGTGTGTATTCCTGGGGAGGAAGAGTTGGAAGTGGATTCTAGGCTTTTTAAGAATAAATGCAGGGAGAAAAGTTGCTGGTAATTGTTGAGCTAAACATACCAACAGGAACTAGCAGTTTTGTGGACAGGCGAGTGCTTGTGGTCAGGCAATTAAAGAAGGTGCTTTGGTTCAAGATTCTGTATTAATCTCTGCTTTGGCCTCTGTATTTCTGGACTGAATCAGACTTCATGCTGTGTAATTATCTACTGTATGGGTGCAGAGTCTTCTTTAACAAAATGCATGGCACTCAAGTCTTAAAAAAAAAATTTTTTTTATATATATAAAAGAAAAATCAATTAACGTACTCAGATTTAAGCATGTACACAGTTTCTATCAAAAACTAAGTTTGTGTATTTGAGTGTCAATGGCAGTAAAGATACTTCCATAAAATCATTGTTTTCTAGAATGAACTGCAGAAAAGCAAGGTTTGACATATGACAGGTATGGGTTTGCACTAAAACAGAGAAGCAAGAACTAAGGTGTATTTTCTCTCCTTTCCAGTAGCCATATTTATGTAGGACCACCTTTTTTTTTTTTTTTGAGGGATTAATGTGAGTTGTAAATTTGATACTGAAAGTAATTCACGCATGAAATATCTGAAACCTGACTGTGGATAATAAGGCACGCTAGAACCAGCTCTGCTGCTCCAGAAATTTCTGAAAATATAAGCAGTACTGCAAATGAAACTTAATAAAAATCTTTCACTAGGTATCAACCATGCCAGTCCGCAATAAACAGCTTTTTAGCTGAGAAATTATTTGTTTTCAACTGTTTTTGAACCACGTTATTTCCTGTGAGGTGTTTGTAGCACACTGCTGGCATGAATCCAGTGGTAGATTGATAGGCATAATCTGGCCTTGTTACTTTGAAGCAATAGTAGTTAACAAACATGAAGTAATACATGTAATTTATCTAGTAAAATAAACTATGAACACCTTAATCCATATATCCTTATGCTTCCTTTAAAATACAAGGGGTGTTCTACCCTTGATTAGAGGTTTTAACAAACAAAAAAAAATATTTTTAAAGAAGAATTTTTTTTTCATTTTACATTTAGATGGATGCAAAGCCTGCAAAGCTGGATCCCAAAGATGGATTTCCTGAGAGAACCCTGTCCCATTTGTTCTGGGGTGGTTTGATTTCTTTCTGCTTTCCTTGATCTAAAACACCTTGATGTAGGTTCAACATAGGTACAAAATTAGTCACCATCTATTGACTGGAGGTATTGAGACTGAAACATTGCAACTCTTGCTGTGTACAACCATAGAAAAGCTTAGGTGAGAAATGACTACTGGAGAATATCTGGTCCAGCCTTCTCTTAAGAACAGAGCCTTAGATGAGGCTGTTCAGGGTTTTGTCAGACCAAGTCTAGACTGTTTCACACAAGGGATATTTCACTGATTCCACCCCTCTGTCATCTCAGCATATTTCTTGCTGTTAATCTAGATTAATCTAAGAGTTAACTAGTACTGAGAATACTGAAATTACAAATATTAAAAGCTAAGTATAAGGAAGAGCTTGGGATTTTCTGTCAAATTTGTTTTCCTGGAAAATAATTTTGATTTTTACATCCTTTAGAAGTGTTTTCCAGTATTTTCTTTACATCTTCCTCTAGAAAACAAAGTGCAATATTCTGAGTTTTTTCTTTTGACATATTTTTATATTCATATATGGTTGGCTTTAACTTTCATCAAAACCAGTGGATCTTGGCTTGAGGGCAATGTACTCAGTACCTAAATTATCCACTATTCCAAAAGTTTCTGAATGATCTATTTGGATCACCAGTTAATATGGCTACTGGAAAAGAGAAGGGAAACATGTTTAGTGTTTGGACATCACCATAAACCTTAGTGCATGAAGCAAGGCTTCCTGAGGTGACTTTAGAGTAGGGAGAATGATTCTCCACTGATGTCTGAAACAGCCTCGCCTCTGTTCCAGTGCTTCCCTTACATGGATGTTGTGCACAGGGTTTTCTCCATTTACTGCACTATGTGAAGGGATGACCTTATGTTGAATTTGGTATCTGTGCAACATGCTGCAGTGAAAGTAGTATAAAATTCCCTGCAGAATGTATACCACTTCTAAAGACTAACCCCTCAGTTGTTGGATTTTTGGGCGTTTTTTTAATTTCCTTCAAAAACTGAAGGAAAACAAAGTGCTTTTATTGACAAGATTTTGTTTCTTTTGTTGGATTGGCTCAGACCACAAAAAGGATTCCTCTGCATAATGCTGCCTGTTTCTAGTGGGGAGCTTTCAACATGACATCTGGCTAATGTGCTTCTCAGTTTGCCTGACATTCAATAAGCAGGCAGGGTTATCAAGTACTTTTTTTTTTCTTCCCCCCCCCTCCTGTGTCCCCTGGGCTTTTAAGTATAAATTTAATCTAGTACTGACCATTAAAAGTAAAAGGGGAGAAATTAAAGAATTTGCAAAATGAGGAACAGCAGAAGATTTTTTAAATTATTTTAAAGACTATTTTACTTCCACGAAGAGTTAAGTGTAAGAGATGTGGTTTAGGTTATTTTCCTCTCATTATTGCATTCCTTATCTTATCAAAATGAGTTTCACCGATATTATGCCAGTTGTACAAAAGAACCAGTCCTCCACGGTGTGTTTCCAGTTTATTGATCAAGTAATTCAATCTGATTTCTTGTTGAAAATATAGAAGACAATGGATTGAGGTGTATAAACGGTATGAATAAGACTAATCTACTGTCTTCTTGAATGCATAAGCCACTCTGGATTTGAATCAGTGTATCTTGCAGTGTGTATTACCAGGGCACCCCCTAGCTTTCATACCTCCTGATCAGAAAGGAAACAAATCTGTTTTCATCGCTTTCAGAGCACAACAATTCTATGTTCTAAGTTGTAATAACAGTGTATGGTTAGCAGTTGGCATTAAAAATAAAAATAGCTTGTATTTTTTTTTATTGCACAATTTGTGATTTAATAGGATTTTTTAATATGTGAGGAAATTACCCAAATGTTGTAATAAACGTAGTAGAGTAGTGTCATTTCTTTGTTTATTTTTTATTTCCAGAGCTGATTAAAATACAGCTGAATCACTGTGGTGTATCTAGAGGCTACTCAGGGAAGTGTCTGCACTTGAACTGTACAACTTCTCACAGTAGATTGTCTTTGGAGCACCCAAACTGGATTGTTTCTGAATGACATGAAACTTTGTGAACCCACTTGGTGCACTTTAACTGCCTTCCTGCTTTCCCCAAAAACATGTGCAATATGGATTCTGGGCTATTAACAACAACTGTTTTATGTGACGATTATTTTCTTGGTGCACCACCTTGCTTGCTAACACAGATATAAATAGTCTGCTGCTGAGCAGGATCCGATCAAGCCAGAGCCCTCTGCTAGGGTGTTTATGAAGCAGCAATATCGTACTGGTCTTACTGGTGGTTATTACATTCCCCGAAGGCCGTAGCAGCAAAAATATACTGTACTCTTCAGTGCAGGAGTAGTAACTTCAAACAGGTTGTTTCTATAAGCTACTTCCCCTATACTTATCCACATCATCAGATAGACTATTATAAACCATCTGTTTCTTGGCATCCTGTTTTGTTAGCACAGATTTTTCTCCTTCTGTTCTTATGGTGCAGCTTGCATAACTTGTTTTATAAGTGGGTTTGTATCAATCATGGAAGTGGAAACCCTTTGCCTTCTTTGTAGCTTTTCCCCTCAAAGTTTATGATTTAATCCACGCAGTTCTTAGAATGGCTTATGTGGGGTTTTCCTTGGTTTATTTTAATTTAAGTTTCAAGGCAGGATAACCAGCACCAGGAGGTTTCCAGAGCTGTAACATCCTGCAAGAAAGTCATCTGGATTCATACCTATACTTGAGTAGTTGCAGCAGGCTTAAAAAAAACCCCAAACAATCATGAACCTGGTGTATTATTTGCTAATTGTTTCTTTCATGTATCTGGATTAATTTATGCTAGAAATGTCATTTTGCAGATCATTTGAGCAATATAAACAGCCCCGCAGATATGGAATATGAATTAGTGAATCTATTTCAATTAGCATATTACATTGTTACATTAATACCTTTGTGTCTTTCACATAACGTCAGTCATGGTACTAAAATATGCACTGGACATCCTAGAAATCACTCTGCAAGGGGACAGCTGGAAGGATCACTCATCTCCTATCTCTGGGTGGTGGTGTTTAAATGTGCCTGAGTGTTTCTAAGAGAAATAGTCTTTGGAGAAGTCTGAAAGTAAATTCTACAAGTCTCTGCAAGTAACTGAAATGGCGTTTTAAGTCCCTTTGGCACCGCTTTATTGGCACATTCTTTTATGTGAACCTCTTTTGTTCAAATTGATCTAATTAGGGCATTCTTCCAGTGGAAATAGGAAACAATGAGGCACTCTTTTCCCACAGTGGTCACTGAGTTTGTGGTCAGTGATAATGATTTGTCCCTCTTGGTCAGTATTATTATTTTTCATTTTATAACTGCGTACAGACCTAAGTAATGTAATCATGTCTTCATTTAATGTGTCTTTTTTTGCTTTTGGATTTTTTTCCAATTTGTCAAAATGAGTTTGAAGCTCAGGCTTGTCCTTGAATCCCTGAAATTTATTGCAGCCACTTCAGTTTTCTGACCCTTCTGATTTTTACAGTTGTTGGATTCTATCATCTCAGTTGATAAACCATTGGAGGGAGTTGGGCCTGAGGCTCAAGTCCACTTTTAGGTCTTCCAACTTGACAGCAAACTGTTGAAAACTACTATTTAAGTACAGTTTTCCAAGAGCTGTGCCACAGTTCATGAGCTTGCTTGGGAGTCCGTCACCCAAGGCGGTATTACAAAGCCCTCTCAAATTTAGGATGCATCATATCAACTGTTGCTGTCCCATGTCTGCCTGTTACCCTGCTAAGGAAGCTAAAATAGCTCAATGTGGTCTGTTTTCAGCAAATCTTCGGGCTCTTGATCACCTTGCTATTTACCAGCTGCTTACAAACTGCTTGGCAAATGCTTGGTTTTAGGGATTTCTGTGTGGCTGTGTTTTCACTTGGTTTGCTGAAGGTAGTGAACAGCAAGTCCATGTGTTGGGCTGAGCAAAGCTCACAGAAGGGCAGCTTCATGCCTGACTACAGTGTATGGGTGACAGGTCTGACTCTTGCTCTCAATTTTCAATTAGGCATGTTGCTTTCATTTTTTATCCTGGTTTGCAAAATAAAGCAATATAACAATACCCTGTTGCGGGCAGTGCTCATCTTAGGACTGCTCTTTCCTTTTGTTAAGTCTGATTTCTCAGCCATTTTGCATTTTAGTAAAATTTTGAACTTAATTCATATGATTAAAAGGAGACTCCTTCTCGTTCTGCCACTAACTGGAAGTTTTCTGGAATCCACTTTTTTTTACATTTATAATATTAGCAACATGAAGTTTCCCTTGGTCTTAAAATTTGCATGGTGTGTTTCTGCTAACAGGAATTTTTGGTTGCTTGGTTTGAGAATAAGATTTGGTTTCTTTCCAAAGTAAGGAACTGACAACATCCTAAAAATAAATTTTGTAAGTAATTCATCAATGAAAAAGATTCTTAAAATGATGTGTCTTAATGTCAAACAAGATCATCTTATTTGGAATATACTGAGTTGGAAACAATCAAACTTTTTCTGCTATGCCCAGGCTGTATTAGAAATGTGAGTTTGTGAAAAGTGAATTGAATTTTGGGTAAGAAACATTTCCTGTTATGCAAAGGAAATTGCATTTGGCATTTAACTTACTTGTTACATCCCAGTTGAAGTCATATTTATGTTCAGTTCCTCTTGTGAAGGTTTTTTGGTTTGGTTTTTTGGGTTTTTTATTACTTCTATAAATGCAACATCTACAGAAGCCTTTGTTAGGTTTTCTCCCTCTCCTGAGATCACATGCAATGGGAATTGAGCTTTTTACACACCTAAAACTACAGACATGAGCCAAGTCATTAAGTCTGTAGAAAAAACAAACAACAGCCAAAACACCTTAGTTTCGTTCTAATCATCAAAATATTTTTTGTCTTTTTTTAAGGAAAAGTATTCATGAAAACAAAGTAGAAATCTTGTTATTCCATGAAGACATGTCAGTGTCTTTTCTAAAGTGGTGTCTATCTTGGTAAACTAAAAGACAGAACGATCATGACCCACATGAAATATCCTTCCTCTCAGTGTTGTCATCAGTCTCATCCTGCCTATAGTAGAATCCAGGTTTTAAGATTCCAGCTTTTCTTGGCATATATATATCTACAGTGGAAGGTGATTAAGAAATTACTTTGTGTAGTTCGTAGCATGCTTTGTCCATATGCCACTGCATATGATATTGTACTATCATCTCGGGAAGAGCAGATGGGCTGGTTCCTTCTAAACAACAATAATTCACTCTGTTTCTGACTTTTCTCCCATGAAATTTCTACTAAAAATTTTGTCCTGGAGTGATAAACTTAGAGCCAGATGGACCTGCCATTTGAACTACACAACCTTACACCAAAATAAGTCCTGGAAAATATTACAGGAATGTGTTATTTTTAGAAGTAACAAATGGGGAAACTAAAACTAGCAAGAATAATGATATCAAATTATATTTCATGCTTATAGATTTATTGTAGTTTCCATTACAACTGCCTTTTAAAATGAAAATTTAGAAAAATCAATACAATCTACAGGGGAAAGATATAATCTCTCTCTAAAAACTTGCTGCAATGTCATCTACTGACAGAAGCAGAGGAAGGGAGGAGCAGGGCTGCTAGAGACACAGTTTAAAATTTTCTTTCCTTGGAAAGAATGATGAACTTCCATCTGAGAGGGAACAGATGCTGACCAAAGGCAAAGAAGTGGCCTTGAAGGGCTGTCTCCTACATCAGGTGTCATAAGCTGGAGCACCAATGCTGGAGACATCTCTTGAGTTTTTGTCACCTTGTGCAGACTTAAAAGAGCTTCTGTCTAAACACTAGACAAAGTTTATGTGTGTGTATGTATATATATATTTTTTTTAAGTCATCTGACTGGCTTCTGTCCTCTGAGACAATTATTTGTCCTTCCAACATGGCAGTTTTTATTTATTTTTTTTGTCAAAGACTAGGCTTAAAAATAAACAGAACTTCTAGATAGCATATATACGTGAGAGAGAAGTTTTCCGTTAGACTAAGCCAGTCATCTGGAATGCAGGACACTTGGGATCAAATCTCTGCTACACAGATTTCCTACTGACCTCCTGGGAGAGTCCTGTAAGCATTATTTGGCAGTTTAGAAGTATGTCTGCCAGGTTTGGGTGGTGGCTTTTGTTTTGTTCTTGTTTTTCATTTTGTTCTTGGGTTTCTTCCTAGTTCTAAAAGGTAGAATATGGTGTGGACTGCCTGCCTCATTTTTGGTTGAATGCTTGTAGTTTACAGTTCTAGGTAAAAGTAATTTTCTCTAAAACTGCAGGAAATACTCCTTATTCTTTTGATTATTGTATTCCTACTGCATTTTACAAAGGGCTGTTAAAGTAAAAAGTTACTGTCTTATGTTTGGGTTTTTCTCCAAAATTAAAATGTCATCAAAGACCTTACTCTGTGTGCATATATACATTTTCTTTTCCTACTTGTAAACCAGCTTTCTCAAGCAGTGCTTTGGAAAGTGAGAAGCATGTGTTCATCATCTGCTTTCTAATACAGACCTGAGCTGGAGCTCAGTAGGAACATAAATGATTGTCAACTGATAAAGCAAATTGTTTTTACCAAGTTGGAGCCAAAGAATGCTGGAAAATGTGTTCAGCCAGAAAAGCTTATTACAAGAAACTAGTTTTTCTTTTATTCTTTGATACAGATTTGGTTGAATGGATACCTCCTTTTATATTTCTTCCTGAGTATTTGAATAATTTGTTTATTCCATAGAATAATTTATCTTTGTCAGAAATAGTTGATATGGTTTCCTTTATAGCACTGAATTGCAAAGCATCATTGTAGTCTGAAGCTTTCTATTTCTCTTGTGAATTATTAACTTGATTAAATGCATTTCATCTCACTTTATTTCCCATTTATCATAATTATGCAGAACATATTTTTAATTAGAGGGATCCTTTCTTGCTTAGTTTTAGAAAACCCTATGAAATCATCTACAGAAGTGGGAGCTCTGTTTTTTCCTTCTGTTTGGATGCTGCATCACTAAGTTTCAAATACTTCTCCCCAGCTGGCAATTCCCTTTCACAGATAAGGTTGCAAATGTCTTGTTTCTGTTTATTTTCAGACTGAAAAGCCACTACGTGCTTAGCACTTACAGGAAACTCTAACACACTCTTGTCAGATATCCAAAATACAGAGTTTGATTTGGAATTAAATAATTCTGGAAAGAAGTGAGACATTCCCAGGATAAGTCAGTTGTGCTGCATTCCAAACGTGTATTTTCTTTTTGCTTTAAGATAATTTTTGGCCAAAATAGGTTTTCTTGAGCAGATCCAAGAGCTCAGTGCTTTGCTAGGAATTAGTCTTATTTGAATTTCCATGAGTTTTCTCACATTTCCAACTACTAGCCATTTTATTCATGGAGAATTATTCACTTGTTGGTTAATAGTATCTTACAGCTGCTTACGTGTACAAACAGAACAGTTCTGTGAGGAAGGGAATAACTGTTTGTGTTTTGGTGTTCTCTTACAAAAAAAAAATTACTTTCCTATTGTCAGAAGATGCTTCTGATGCTTACGCTTCAGAGATTATAATTTTGAACTTCCAGTGCACAGCTTATATTTTACTCTGCTATATATTCTTGCACTTTGTTAGGTGAAATTGTTTGCACCTTAACCCTGCTCACATGCTGCTATATGGAGATGATTGAGAGTTATCTCAGATGTTTGCAGTAATGATTCATGGGAGTTATGTTGGTTTAGCCTGGTTATTACTTCAAAACTGCCATTATCTAGAAGGATGTGTATGTCCCACTCCTAACAACTTTGAACTAACAGATGTGCAATAACTGAAGTTCACCTGAACTGTTAAGATAATTACTATATACTTACTATGGCATTAAAATATTAAGTGTATTTCATAAACACTTTTTGGCCTTCACTTTCTAATTAGACTCCAGTTAAACACTTGAGTTTTAGTAGCAGGAGTACAGAAGTATACTTTGTGAAGAGGAACCATTTGGCAGGCTGAGGGGATATTTTTTTTTCCTTTTTGATCAATGAACATTACAAAATAGAATGTTCTAATGAGAACTGGCAGAAAAGATGTGTAAATCTTCTTTTTGGATATTCACATTAAGCAAAGAAATGCAAGAAACAAAACACACACAGTAGGCAGTACAGAAAAATACCATGCTGGAGGCAAAACAGCAAGGTCAACTTCAATCTGAATACAAGACTAAACTGCTTTCAGTCTACTGGGACCATATACAGAAATCTGATACTGTAATTTAACCATATTAAAAATGCTTAGTAACATTTGGAATGCATGGAGTAACCACATGAGCTCTACACTCTGTTTACACTCTCTTGATTAACCCACCCAAAGGACTCTGTAGTATACAAAGCTACAGCTTCGGAGCCCTTGTTAGCATAATGTGTGTTAACTTTTAAGGGGGGAAGATGGGTAAGCAAGCAGAAGGGATCTGGAAAGTTTGTTGTTATTTTTGAGAGAGGAGAAAAAAAAATGCTTAGTATATCAAGGACAAACGCTGTGGTGCAGAAAGATGTTAACCAACAAACCCTGGTTGGTGCTGTGGTTGACTGACCTCTAAAGCCAGAAAAGAAAGTTGGAAGAATACTCTAGTACTTGTCCTGTATTTTTCATAAGGCCATGTTGAGAAATGGGGTGTCTTATAGTTATAGATTCTGCAGTCAAGGGAAGGACCAAGGGAAACCTGCAGAGCTGATAACTATCCTGGCACTCCCCTGAAGGCTGCCTTGGTCAGGTCAATCAAATTAACGTGGCGTGTTTGTGTAGTTGGATGGATCAAGTTGCTCTTATGTATTAAAGAGTTTTGAATCAAAAGCCCTTTGGTATGACCAGCAACCTTTCTTCCTTCTAAGGGGAAACAAATGTGTTCTCTGCCACAGAATTCCCACTCCTACCAACTCCTGTGGGGCTTTCTGAAGGAGAAATATGTTTCAATAAGCAAGTTCACACAGATAGTGGAAGCAACAGAGTCACATTACAATGGCATTCTGTCCAGTCTAACACCTCCTTTAACAGCAGAGCTGAGAATTAGCATTTGTGGGATGCTGAACGAAAATAACTATACAGTATAGTTCAAGATTCTCCAAGCTAAACCTTTGTAGACCTCTGCTGCAGCCTGTTGAAATACTTCCTAGGTGATGGTGGAGTTCTGCATTCGGTGAGCCCTGTCCGGGGATGTAAGTATCTAGCCGTAAGGATTCAATCCCTGAATCAGGGTCACCATGGGAAAATGCAAATAGGACAAAAAGGGAAATTATTCTTTCTCAACGGAAAAATCTGTTCCAGGCTTTTACTTAAGTCAATGACACTATTAAGTCTTTGTCAAACATCTCATGATGATTAAAATGTGGATAATTTTAAATTAAGAAAAAAGATCCTTTATTTTAGAGTAATATGATAGCTGTATATACACACGTGTTCAAACTGTATTCTCTACTGTCATTGCTGAGCAGTCCAAATGTTTTACTACAACCTTGTTATATAATTCGGTGAATAATGACATTACTGTAAGTGCCATCATAGACTGAGCAATGAAACAAACTGCAAAATCACCTGTAATTATTTAGTTTAACAATGATGGAATATAAGGCATTCTGTAAATGTAAAGTGCTAACCTTTGTAAAACGGCCTGGTTACTACTTCAGAACTGCCTTTATCTAGGAAGATGTGTATGTCCCACTCCTAACAACTCTTTAACAGAAAGTCTAGGTGATACATTAACTGTTTGCTTTAAAATGAGTCCAGTGACAATTTTGAATTAACAGATGTGCAATAACTGAAATTCACCTGAACTGTTAAGATAATTGTTATATGCTTACTATGGTATTAAAATACTGAGTGTATTTCATAAATGACTAATTATGTTGTATTTTTTATGTGCTTGTGCTTAATTGTGGTGTGAGTACTGTAATTATCATTAGCTATTTATTTCGTATTAGTTTCCTTGGGATTTTTTTGGCATTTACTAATGTTCTATAATATACTGTGATACTTGTAAAATTGTCAAACATTAATTGTAACATTTTCCTTACTCAATACATACATTCTGCTACCAAGAGTTACGGTTAAAGGAAAATATAATCAAATGTAGTTGTTTCTTTTGAGGTGTTTGGAATGGTGTTTCCCTGAAAAAAACACACCTTAATCTAAGGTGAACTAAGGCAAAGAAATGTGGTCAGCTTAAAGCTAAAATAAATCTCACTTTAGATGTGACTGAAGGAAATGAAGAAACTAGAAATCTTCAGTTTTGCATTACATTGGAAAACAGTAGCTCTAGAAACAAACACATCTAAGAAAAATATCAGCAATTTCAACCATCTTCAAATATTTATATGCCAGTGATAACCATCCGCTTTAAGTGCTTGTCTAACAAAAGCAACTGAACTATTTTGCTGTTAATTGGATGTTTAATTCAGACAAAGTGACACAGTTAATCTCACGCTGCTTGCTATGTAGCTCCCCAGGAGCACTGTAGAGGTGAGAGCTTCTTCAGACAGGTTTAGCTTGCAGCAATACTGTGCAGGGCTTTGCAGCACAGACCTTCTGTGGGGGCATGTGCACTGAGGCTAGCTAGTGTTTGCCAACAGGAACGTGGTAGTTAATACTCCTGAAAATGGAAAATAACTGATGGGAAAGGAATGCATGCATTAAAAATGGCTCTAAGATAAGATGCAAGACTGTATTTTGTGTCTAAGCCAATCACTTCATGAATATCTATATTGGGAGGAGAAAGGAAAAACTTGGGAGAAACCCAATAAAAGGGCAACAGTTCCCAGCTATTCACCCGGTACTAGGAAGTGCTTGCATTTACTAGTAAAGAGGAGGAGGATATTACTGAAGGTAGATCAACAACTAATAAGTTCCTAATATGGGAGTGAGGTAAGTAGGTCAAGAGAAGGGATGATGCTGTTGTGCATAGCAAAGGAACTAACCAGTAAGCTCAGGTTTACCCTGGAGGGAGAGGCTGGCAAAGGGCATCAGTCTTGGTTGCTGGAGGTGAGTTCCCAGAGTATCTGGTATGATCACATAATCCTCTACCAAAGTGCAGCCACATCCACCCATGACGGTTATCTCTTTCAATCACATAAATATCACATACTCTTATAATATCTGGGAAGGTGGGCTTGAGGCAGGCACCCCTCTTTGCAGCTAATAAAGTCAGTTCTACAAGACATGGTGTCAGTGCAGGAGAGGCAGTTTTGCTAGTTCCAAGATCTGTGTAGTTTCAAAGTTTCAAAGAATATAAAGCAGTTGCTACAGAAAAAAGTCAGAATGTGTAATAGTACCCATGTCAATAAATAATTCCAACTAGGATAGAGGTGTTTGTTTAGTATTTTTAGTAGAAAAAGGCAGTATATACTTGTAGTGATTTTTCTCCATGTAGAAAACTGACACATAACCTGCGCACAGGTACTGGCTTAGACATTGCTTCTGAAATTTCTGAAGATACAGTGGTATGGCAATGCAATCATAGAAGTAGAGGTCTCAACTAAAAAAAAAAATAAATTAGTATTTTAGCAGGGATAATGCTAATTTTATAGACTGAAATAGCAACAGAGGCTCTGGAGTGTATACATAAAGCAGCAGCATTGCAGCTGAAAGAGGTACCTGTTAAAAAAATGAAATAAAAAAGTCCAACAGTAGAGATCTCAGAAAGCCATGACTTTGCTAGGACTAAGGAAGTTTTAGTAATGCTGGCTCTGATTCTAGGACTTTGTGAGTATTTTCCCAATTTCCAAATATTAGGGGAAGGAGTCGTATTTTTTTAAATACAATTGGAACAAATATTGAATGGCTGTATGGATTCATATTTGAAAGGGATGTATGTGGATTTCTGTACATCAGCACAACCTCCTGGGGGGGGTTGACCCTGGCTGGGCACCAGGTGCCCACCAAGCCCTTGTATCACTCCCCCCAACCCGTCAGCACGGCACGCAGGGAGAGAATAAGACGCAAAGAGCTGTGGGTTATGAGAGAGAAAATGTTATTCTCTACTTCCCATCCGCAGGGCTCCAGAACATGTAGCAGCCTCTTGGAGGACAAAGCTGAATGCCTCCCCTATCCTCCTCCTGCCCTCTCCCTTTATAGTTGAGATGATGTCATGTGGTATGGAATATCCCACTGGTAAGCTCAGGTCAGCTGTATCCCCTCCCCAATCCTGCTCCCCCAGCCTCTGGTGCCGTGTGAGCACTGGCAGTGATAACACAGGGGTGTTATCAACACCCTCCAGCTCCCAGTGC
>WUAM01000099.1:1035516-1088029 GCA_024336885.1 Actenoides hombroni | reverse complement strand
CACTTATGGAAAACAGTGAGATTAAATTAATGAAAGAAATTCAATTAAATATTTCTGACAGAACTTTCTGTTCTGTCCAATAAATGTTGTATATTAAATATTGTCGGTTTAGACAACAAGAGCCAAATTTCTGGTTATATGAAGGGGTGGAGGTACAACGACTCAAGTGCAACCTCCTTATCCCTCACATAAATGTATATTTCAGGCAATAGTACCAAGCACTGCCTGCACTGAGTAGCTGTTCAACTATGCAGTAGGTAGGAAGCTGCTGACATCATGCAAAGCATTGAAAAACTTTTCTTGATGTAAAAACAACCCGTGCGCTCTCCTGAAAGGGAAGAAGTGTGTGGGTAATCCATTTGAATTATTGGGAACTCTATCTTTGAAGATGAAAATGCTGCTGATGTCTTTGGTAGCAAACTTTCTTTCAACAGGTGTGAAAGGGGCTTGTTTGTTTGAAAGGCATACCTCTGAGAATGGGCCACTCCACTTGCCTGGTGCACAGTTTTCACCTGCTGTTCAGAGAAGGGGAAATAATTGGACTTGATGGGGGCTGCTCTTTGGGAGGGATGGGAAAGCAAGATGAATTGCTTTCATGGGTGGAGGTGTTGCTTTTTGACAAGCTTGAAACTTCTAGAATGACCAATATTGTTCAGGTTTATGTTGTGTGAAACAATTAAAACTCATGTTGCAGGAGGAGTTGATGACCACAGTACATATGGTATGTGATGTTTTTAACTTGCTCTTCAGTTAACAAACTATAGATCTAAAAATTCCAAAGCTTTGAGCTAGAAATCATTCAGATAGTCTAAATGCTGTTCTTCCATCCCTAAGAAACCAGATGTGTTTGGGCCAGGTTCTTGGGAGATAGTGGAAGTCCGCTAACATTAAATGAAAGATATAGCTGTTCCAATTTTTTTAAAAGAAAAAAATTTCTATTTCAGTGCTTGAAAATCAGTATAGCCCATCTATAATACCAGTCACTGCTAAGGCTGCAAACCAATGATAAATTCTGTAGTTTGTCATGATTTCACATAAATGAAAAAATGCTATGGGAGGATATCAGTGCTATGAAAACTGAACTTTTAAAATTGGCTTTTATTACACTTTTGGCACCCTGAATTAGGCTCACACAGATAGCCACATATTAGACTTGTATTTTAAAATGTTACTTTTAGGAATAGATTAAAAAAAAAGGAATAAAAAAGCTCTGAAGGTCACAAGGAAAAAAAAAGGTTGAATAAAGTGTAAACCTTTTTTATTTAAAGAAAAAGTATATATCCTGAAAGAATATTAGACTTATGAGAAACTTTTGTGAGAATTGGCCAGGTACCCTGGTTATGCAGCTTACCTGCAAGACAAACAATGGGCAGAAACAGTTCCAAGTGTTGTTCTTCATTAGAAGTTAGCAAGCAGATTGTGGAAAAGTAGCTAGAACCAGAATTTCACTCCATCTTGAGATATTTATCTTACGACAGTGTTTTTCCTTGGAACTGTCTGTATTGTAAGATACATTGATGCACTGGGGGATAGATGCATTAGCTAAAATGACTTAAACTTAAAAAAAAGAAAGTAATTCTAAAATATTAGAATGGGTGCAATTTTCCAATGTGTACATTTCAGTAGTGAGCACTGATATGTAGAAATATTTTGCTATTTAACATCTTTGGTATTTCTGGTACATACTTAGTCTTTGGGCCATCTGTTCTTCCTTCCAGTTCAGCAGTATGTGTGGTGAATGACATAAGATCATGTGTCCTCTACTTGCCAATTGATAAGCCTTTCTTGCCAGTCTGTGTGTGGTATGTATATTTAGTGTTTAATATAGACTGTCTGGCTTTAAAAGGACTTCAGTGTTTGAGTAGGTGTGATGGTGTTCTGGCATTGACCATGTATTTGCTGAAGCCAACAAGTATCTGGAAAGCTTTGCTCTGGTTGAAGGCATGGGAGAGTAAGCCAGTTGAATCTGCATTAATAAAAAGACAGTTTCTTGCCTGCCTCAGTCTATTGGAGAATGGAAACTGGGTGCATTTTTAGCAATATTTAGAACTCATTTCTCTTTTCTTTTATACCACTGTAACTTGATTAAATGAAGTTATTCCCTATCTACTCCCATGTAAGTAGCAGGCAGGTTTCTAGGGCTGGCATGAAATTGTCTGAACAGTTTTTAATTTAACAGCACCAATTCATCAGAGGGTAGTTGTATTAATTTAAAGCAATTCTGCGAACTATTGTGAGATGCATTTCTAAAGTTATTAAATGTTGAACTGTGCTAGCACTAGTAAAAAAGAAAAACCTTTTAAGGATTTAAGATAATCTTATTACTGAACAGATAACTAAATATTTTACGTGAGCAGAGAAACTCAGCAAACTTTGAAAAATGAAAAATATATGTTGGGGTTTTTTTCACTCTGTACACTTGAGCAAAGATTAACAAAACTGTCTAAAGTCTATTTGGTGTTTAGTTTAAACTGAAAAAATTAGCTTTCAAAGGATAGCTGTCAGTGGATTATTTCTGCAGTCTGCAACTGCAGCAAACCGACTGGATACACAAATTTCACTGCATTTGTGCAGCCCTCACTGAACACTGCTGGAGGATGGATGGAGCTTTTCCCTCTATTGACCTACCTTCCAAGCACAGCTTTTCACTAAACTTCACTTTTCCTTGGATAATCCCGTTCAGTTTAATTATAAGAACCTATTGCTATGAGAATTACAAAATACATTATCTGCTTTTTCACAATTACCTTTTTTTATCATGAAGGAGATGATGTACTTTAGTTACTGCTTGCTATGGTACTCCACTATCTCACTGCTGAGCTATTTGTTAGGAACCAACACAAGAAAATAGTAAGGGTTTTTTTTCTTATAAAGTCAAAGAGATACTAAAGTATTTCTGACAACATCAATTTATGAAACTTTATTTATGTGAGCATTAGATTAGTGATGTTTTAATGTTATTTTTCAAGACACATTTCTCCAGTACTAAAAATGTTAGCAGGCAAACATGCAAAAAACCCCCGCAACTACACATGCTTTCAAAGACTTTCTTCTGTAACGCAGAGAAAGTGAGAAGTATTTTAACTTAATTTACAGCACAAAATACCTGTGCAGAAAAGGACTTTTATCTATAGAACCTACACGTATCCTTGATGGCAGTGAAAATTCTTAGCGTTTAATACAAAATATAGAATGTCATAAAAATATTTCTAGCTAAGAAAGGATGCAAGTTTTGAATGTCGTTTTCTATTTAAACTCTTAAATTAGCAAGTTCAACTTCCTGAAGTGCTAGTCTGGTACTCCCTTTGGCCTTTACTTATCAATAAATACTTTAGCCATCTATTTACCTTGAAATATGCATGGGGTTTTTTTGAAATGTGCTGTAAAACCAGCATACGTTCACAAAGGCTTTGTTGTTTGGTTTTTTGGTTGGTTTTTTTAAAAAGCAAATAGGTACATAGATTTTATGAAGTTTTTCTTTCTTGTGCTGAGACAAGGGTATTGGAAATTTTTCTTTCTCCTGGTAAAATGATGTAGGATGACCATAATTACTGACAAAAGCAAGTAGGGACTTTGTTATTGGGAAGCCAGCTTGCAGTGATTCCTGTTAGGCCAGAGGCAAATTCCTTCCTAGGACTGAAGGTGAGGCTGATTCTCACTATACAGCTCGTGGTCTGCTGGACCTCATAATGCCTCTCCACTCATGTTCATGTTCTGAATCTGAATTCTCAGATAAGTGTTGCATACTCTGTTCCAGGAAAATGTGAACTCAACACTGGTTAGACACGTGTACTGCAGCTTCTGTATGTCACTTCCAGCAACTATGAGCACCTGCATTGTCGAGAAAAATCTAAAAGATAGAATCAATAACCGCTGAATAATTTCTAACATAGTATGCTATCTCATGAATAAAAAGCTGAAAGACTAACTCTGGTTTTCCATAGTTTTCTACTTATTCCACTAATATTTGTAACAACATAAAATAGAATGGTGTTTTTGAACTCTTTATACTTTTACATTGCAGAAGCAGCAGGAGACCAGATCTGTTTCCTTGGCCTTACAAATGCAAAGAGTAAGAATGTGAATCATCTAAATTGCCTGGGTCTAGAGGATGTACCAGCCTTTCAGCAGAGCAGCTTAAGGAGGAAAAGTAGTAGCTAATTAACAAATGCACTTGTACGCATATTATTGTGCCTGATTTATATGGCAATGGCCATATAAATCTGAGGACAAAATTCACATGCTGACTTTAGTCTTGAGGGCCTTTTTCAAGCCACTGCTTGTGCAGCAGTTTGTACATGTTTGCATAAATGTAGACGAAGCTTATAGAATTTGTCATTTCAGGTTTCAATATAGATAATTTTTCAGCTTTCTTTAAAAGTTCAATTAAATTATTGCATATCTTGGCAATGTATATTTGCATAAGGCAATGTAGAAATTATCATAAATATGTTGTCAGATAGAGATCTGTCAAAACAAAAACCTTTTTTACAAAACAACTTTGCAGATACTTTCATACAGAAATATCCACTTTAACAAGTGTTGATCTCTACTGGCAAAAAAATTCTCTCATTTTCATTACTGATGACATTTAATAGCTTTGCTGATTATCTAGGACAGCAGAAGCCCTTGTCACCATCAGACTTAGTATAAGCTGATAAAGTAATGTTTGCATTAGAGATTCTTCTATGAAGTATAAAAAATATTAGTTCTATTTTAAGGTTTCTTTCTTTGTAACAATCTGTAGGCAAGGGAGAGAGATATTCTACTAGGCAGTGTAGCTACATGATTTTATCTCCAGTTAATAATATTGCAGGATTATTTAAAATCATGTGAGACTGAGCTTCACCATGAGACTGTATTTAACACTTGACAGAAAGCACACCTCTTTGGTTTCCTTTGGGTAGGTTTCTGTGTCTAATAGGAGCCAACTTGATAGGAGTGGTCCAACTGCTGCTGCCCCTTGCCCCACGGCTGGGAGCTAAGTCACTTCAGCTCCCTGTTCTGGTGGGAAGCTATCATGGATTTTGACAGGGATAGTGTCCTACTAGATCAGCCAGATGAACTGAGATTGCTTGATCCTGGGATTCAATGGGAAATGAGCTATAGAAGGTGGAGGGGAAAGGGGAACAGGGCAGAGGTGCCCTTTTGGTTGGGTACTTGCCTTGCAGCCTTTGCTGTACAGTTACACTGAACCTTCTGTTATGATGTGGAGCCTGTGCCGTGAGCTGTGCTAGCTGGCTGGGGTGAAACCAACACCCTGCAAAGCATATACTTGGAAGTCCAATCTCTCCTTTGGTGTTCAGATATTTGAGAGCAGACTGGACTAGGAGCCAATTTGTACTCTGTTTTAATTGCAGAGGTTTCCTCCCCCTCTACTCTGCCCTACTGAGATCACATTTGGAGTAGTGTGTTCAGTTCTGGTTTCCCCAGTTCAAGAGGGACAGGGAAATACTAAGAGACCAACAGAGGCTGTAAGGATGATGAAGGGACTGGAACATCTCTCTTAACGAGGAAAGGCTGAGAGCCCTGAGGCTGTTTAGCCTAGACACAAGAAGACTGAGAGGGGATCTTATTAATGTTTATAAATATGTGAAGGTTGGGTGTCAAGTAGGAGCCAGTCTCTTTTCAGCTGTGCCCTGTGATAGGACAAGAGGGAATGGTAGCAAGGTGAAACACAGGAAGTTCCACCTCAACATGAGGAAGAACTTCTTCACTGTGAGGGTGACAGAGAATGGGAACAGGCTGCCCAGAGAGGCTGTGGAGTCTCCTTCTCTAGAGACTTTCAAGATCTGTCACCTGGATCTGTTCCTGTGTGGCCTGCCCTGGGTGTTCCTGCGCTGGCAGGGGGGTTGGACTTGATGATCTCCAGAGGTCCCTTCCAACCCCTACCATTCTATGATTTTCCCATACTGATGCTTAACACTGTTATTTGTCACCTTGTGGTGAGGCAGGATGGAAAAAGAATATTTTACTAGAATTACTGTAAATAAAAATATTTATGTATTACTGAAGGAGAGAAGTCTTCCTTTCAAAAGAGGTATCACTGCTTCCCCCAAACCCTGAAATATGGTCTAAATCAAAATAAGCCTAACATGTCCAATGAAACAAAATTCCTGGACTGAATAACAGACTCAGACTGAGACAAGGTGTGCTGTGTTGACAGACAATGCATTTTTAGCAATGTAATTTACTCCTGTTCAGTGTTACTGACCTTTTGAAAGATTAAAATAAAAATATTATTCTCTGTGGTCTGAGTGATTTCAGCCGTTTCAGCTACTGTACTCAACTACACAAAGGCTTTATATAAAAGAAGCCCCAAGGGGATACAAGGTTGAAGAAATTTCTAATAGTCTGAGGTCTGATTGTTATAACCCTGAGTTGTAATGGTATGCAAGGGCGCAGAAGTAAGAGGATTGTTTATTTTGTGCAAGCACACGTGGTATATTTTTATTGCATTTTTGTTTTTTAAAAAAACCCAACGGTTTTCAAAGCCCTATCTAGGGAAATGCAACCTGGGGGTCAAAGCTGTGGAAGAGTGATGTTGCTTTGTTTACCTGAGATTTCAAGCTCTTTTCTTCAGGATCAGTACAGAACAAGTATGATTCGAAGGGAAACAAGTTTTCCCTACTGTATAACTTGCTAGTAGCACATGGTACTACGCCCAGCCGTGGGGCTTCAGCTCCCACAGCTGCTCCACAGCTGGAGCTTAGATGCAAAGTGTTGAAAAGTAAACAGCTATTATCTTGTATTTGGGGTAGAGAAAGTAAACAGCTGTTATTATGTATTTGGGGTAGAGAAAGGATGTTAGGGGTTGGAAGGGACCTCTGGAGACTGAGTCCAACCCCCCTGCCAATGCAGGAACACCCAGGGCAGGCCACACAGGAACAGATCCAGGTGACAGATCTTGCAAGTCTCTAGAGAAGGAGACTCCAGGTAACCTTTGTTACCTGGATCAATATTTGTCAGTTCTCTCCCTATTCTGACCACAGTTTTTAGAGTTTTACTGTCAGGGACATTTTGTGGCTCTTCCCATGATAATGAGTTGACCAGGCACCACACAGCACTGAAAAATACATTATTATCGTTTGATGGCAAGTGCATTTGCTATTGTACGAGTGCCCACTGAAGACAACAAGGGACCAAGACATACAGCTTACACCTTACCTGATATTCCACCCTAACAAAAAGCAGTCCTGTCCTTCCCTGTCTCTAGCAGAGCACTGCCACCTTCTGACAGTGGCAGATGTGCCCCTGCTGCCAGTGCATTCACATGGCCCAGGTGAGACGACCGGCTTGAAAAATAATACAATGACAAACTCTGCATCCCGGTCCAATTTATCCCACTGCTGTACAAACACGTTTTCAAGAAATGCTGGGCTATGGAAGATAAAATTTGAGTTCCCAAAAAATAACCCGTAGACAACTTCAGAATCCACAGAAGCCACTAATCATGTGGCAAATCAGAAAAGGGAAAATATGCTAAACTGCCCTAGTATTTGTCATTCTTAATATCTGATTTATTGTTTTTAATGTGTTTTACTCTGAAACTCTAATTTCATTAGTGTTCTACCCTATCAAAATTGTGACATCCTTTGACTAGGTAGGAGTAACATGAGCTTAATGTTGCATTTAGCTGTTGCAGGAAAGGTGTTTTTTGAGTTAAACGCACAGTACTGAAAAGGGTGAAAGGAGATGGAATGAAGAAATTGCTGTACTAAAGCAGAATAGAAATCAATCTAATTTAATATCTTTCTCTGCCAGGGGCCAGTGCTGGTTACTTTAGAGGAAAATATAAGAAACACTGTGATAATTGCTTTCACGGGAAATATTTTTTTCTGCTGCTACTCTTATAGTTGTCACTACCATATCTTGTGATACAATGCATGAAATCCTTTCCAAAATTTTACTTTAAGAATCATTTTATAGCACCTCTAGAAGTTCATTTTATTGAAATAAACCTCTGTTCCTTTTTCAGAAATTGTACTGATTTTTGGCCTCAATGATACTCATTCCATAAGATCTCAAAGGCTTATTATGCTTTGAGTGGAAAAAGTATTTACCTTCATGGGTTTTTAAAATTACTGTCTTCCAGCTTCACAGAACAGATGACAAAAGAAGTAGAGAAGTTTCCATTATAACTTCTGTATTGCTTAATGTTCCATATAAATTATCATGTCATAGTTCTATGGTGATGTACTTAAAAAGATTACACTTTTCTGAAGCTGAGATTTCTTAAAAAAAAAAAAAAAAAAAAGCATCAAAGAAATGGAAAAATCCTGGGAGGAAAAGGGAACTAGTATTTCTTGTAAAGGGGCATTAAAACATTGCCATTTTAGTTGCCATTTCATGACTGGCTTTGCTCGTTGCAGGTTATAACATTTCCAGGTTTTTTTGGCTCTGATGTTATACCCAAAAGAACGTATCTACACACTTTGATATATATGGACATTGTCTTCATCACCTACATCATGCTGACAGATGTAGAAGTGTTTGCTCCCAGAATGCAGTTAACAGCTAGAGGTAGGCTACACTGCCTTACTGATTATCTGCCATGGTGTTGGCAAGCATGCAGAGTGTGGTGTCTTCAGGGCCAGCTTGAGTTTAGGCATAATTTTATGAAGAGCTTATCTTAAGCTGATTAGGTTCAGGTTTAATGCAACAACTCTTTCTCTGAAAAACAAATGTCCTCAAAGATCTGTGTGAGTTGAAAATGTGTCTCTTAAAATCTGTGTGAGAACATCGGATTTAAGTTCTTGTAACTCCAGGATGCATCATGGCTGGCTGTGCTTTGTAGCAGCTGATGGATTGAGATGTGACCAGACAACATTGGCGTGCCTCAGCAAATCTGGAAAAAGACAGACAGATGCTCAGGTGGACACAATACACTGTATGGCCCAGAAAAGGAGGTTTCCCAGTCATAAACATTGATACACTTTGTAAAGATGCAGATCTTAACTGTGGGAATCCTTATATATATTTTTGCATTTAACACCTTATATGAAAGGGAAACATTTTAATGTCCAGGGTTGAGGAGGGAGAGTTAATTCAACTGGAGTAGCTAATGAAAGCTCTAAGTGTTCACAGTCCTGCACGGTAACCTCGGAGTTTGGCTGCCCTCCCCAGTCCCAAGAAACTGAGGACTGTCTCTCAAGGTCTGCTTCCCTCTATTTGGTTATGACCACTGGCTCTGCTGTCTGATGGAAAAAGTCCCATGCAACCACTTTGTCCTAGACATTGCTTCCACAAAAACAATGCGTTTTCAAAAGAGCAGTAGGTATTTCTTCCTGATAATTTCAGGTTTGGGCCAAGTTGTGCCCTACCCACACCCAAGGGACATGGAGTCTGTGAGCATATAAGCTATCACATAGGTGTTTACACAACTGAACTCAGTGGAATTTTTATCTCAACGGATCTATGATAGTTTATATTAATATCCAGGTTTTTCTATGTTATTTTCTTACAATAAATTAGAAAGGGTGCACAACGTGTTCAACTTCTGCTCATCCAGGGAGAGTGGTACTAATTGGGCACTTGAAGTGCTCAGTACTGCATTTTGCCTGGATGGTTGAGTTGTACTCAAACACTTTTTTTTCCAACTGAAACACCAGATTTGTTCTCACAGCTAGGACATGAAAACAAACTATCAAGTCACCCTGTTGTATATAGTTGTGAAAACATAAATTAACCTTAGGCACAGTTATTTGACTGCATTTTTTGACCCTTTTTTAAAACAGTAATGAATGTTTAAAGTCTTTTCCCCATGTGGCTAACACTCTTAGTTCAATGCCAGATAAGACACCACAGTTTTGCTTTATCACTTGAAAAAACATTGAGACAAAACCCCAGCTGATTCTCAGGAGATGACAGCCTTCTACATTTATGCCAAGAAGATTAAGACTAGCATGTTTGTGATGGCTAAATATAGACTTTTGGACAGCCCTTTCCCAGGAAAGGTGTGTGATAAAATACTTGCTCAAGAGCACTATAAATGCCCAAGAAGTTGTGGTGTTGACTAGGTGAAAAAATTATGATTTCTGAAGCATATTGAGTAGTTGTTATTGTACGGTTAAGCCACTTCCAGGCTGCAGTTGTATGCATTTATCTATCTAGTTTGAAGGCAAAGGGTTTGACTTCTTTTTTTTTATTATGGTGTGGAAGAAATGAAAGTGCAGACATGGAAGCCTTTGTATTTCTCTGTATATTTCTTTCAAAATAATGTCTATCATTCTTTGCAATTTAAATCCTACCTTGCAAACAGTGGGGGAAAAGAATCACTGTTCTGTTTAACCCAGGGACTCTGCCATATTTGCTTTGACAAATGTTTAGAACAAGTAGAAAAAAGGCATTAGAAAGTCAACATAGGCAAATTATTCCCACAGAGTGATGACAAACAGCTGCTTCTGTGACAGACAGTAGTCTGGAAGTCTAATCTGATTCCATGTATTCTCTTACTGTATACAAAGTACTATGCAGCATCATATATAGAAAAGCCATACTATATGTCATCTGGATTAGAGAAATGTTCATGGGCAAACAGGAAGCATTTGATCTTGTGGGCCTGCCTTTTCTTGTAAGAAAAGAAGGATAAAGTCCAGCTGCAACTGAAATTGTCCTACTGATGCTCTTGTGCTCTGGGAATTGATGCATTTCGTGTTTGGGTTGTCAGTTCTGGTCACACATTGACTTTCTCAGCCACTCTGCAACAAGGGCTAGCAGAAAATGTCCACAAAACCAGTCCCATGCGCTTTAATGATTGTCAAAGGGAAGCGAGTATTGGTTGGTTGGGTGGGGGTTTTTAATGGAAGTTTTCAATTTTTTTCTAAAAATGCTTTTTCCTCTAGATTTCACAAACATTTTACTGTGCTTTATTTTGTTCACCTCCTCAGTCATGATACATATTTACTCATTGACACAAGACTGTACTGGGCAAATTTCTCTTTTGCTCTATATTTCCTGTCCTTAAACTCAAGGAACTCACATTTTAAAGGCAAGGCTTTCTAATTTCAGTGTGTCAAGTTGTGATATTTGGACTCATGGTATCCTTCAGTACATTAAATCGATTTTCCTTTGCTAATTTCTCAAGGCTGTCGTTCAAGGAGGGTTGGATACAGACTGTGTGGAATAATTCAGGCAAATTTTAAGTGATAAATGCCAAAAGATTTGTGTTGCTGCTATGGAGAATAAAAGAAGAGGCTAACTATTTGTTACTGACTTCTTTCAGGTATTTTAATTCTTCTATCATAGTGGTGCAGGTGAATGTCTAGAGACACACAGGTAACTGCATTTGCAGCTAGGCTGAGTCTGCATCATGGGTATCTCCTCTGCAGTTCAACCTGAAGCTGTGGTGCAAAGCATGTCTCTTGAGATCTTTTTGATCTTTGGGGCACAGGAAGAGGGTGTTCTTTGCAACAATTTTGAGAGAAGTTATGCTAAGAGAAAAGACTTTTTAGAAAGCAATATTGGGCAGGTCCATTTCATCATGGTCTGTGTACCCTAATGCTATTCATGGGCTCTCTTTGTGCTTCCAAAAAGCTCTTGAAAGGGTCTGGATGCACCCAGTTAATTGTGTTGTTAGGATAGCTTTTTGCCATTTAGGGATAGAAATCCAGCAACACCCTGTGAAAGTTACTGCAGAGCTTGCCAGGTTACTTATAGACTTGGCTGAATCATGTTCTTAAAACTGAGAATGATGGAGGTAGTAAACACACTTTCTTGAGACATAAATTTGAGAGCAGGATTTCAAATGAGTTATTGTACCTTCCTCTCTCTAGCTGTTTGTTCTCTAGGGACACTGGATGCAAGATAAGTTTTATCTGTATACCTTCGATATTAATCCAGTTGGGAAATAAAAATTACAAAGTAAGCTACCTGGAAACAGATTTTATTTGTGCTATCAGAGTATTTTAGTTTTCCTTTTTATGTTTTACCTTGTTCCTCATTATCTCTTTTATTCTTTTATTTGTCTACTTTTAATCTCATCTTTATCTCTTCAGTCTCCATTAGAATTAATGGATTTGTCGTGGAGCTGGAAAAGGCTTGGCTGAAGATGCTTTGCAATTGTAGGCCACATACTGGTGACATATTGACTCTCTCTGGGTTTACATTACTGGAGTGGTCTTTTGTTTTAGTTGTGTATCTCATTTGCTGATGGTTGCTGATTTGACTTGCATCTACTTAGTGCAAATTTGTTTCTTGCCATACTTGATTTTTGGAGGGGTCCATTTTGTCTTGTTTAGGATTTTCTTTATGAATATTTGAAATAAATCTGTCAGGTTGATTATGTAGGGGTAAAACTTCATGACAGCCTGAGCATGAGCCTGCCATCAGAGCAGTTCATTTAGACTTACCCAAGTTGTGTACCAGGAGTTGCTTTGACACAGATAGCAATGTGTTCTGCAAGGATGAAGGATTGCAAACCTCTGTGGAGACAACAGATGAATTACTTTTATTCAATTTCCAATTTTCTTTCACTATTTGTACCTATGGGTGCTGGAGTCTGCTTATTTGAAAGCTGCAATTTTTAAACTGCAGCCTATAGTTACTACTACCTCTAAAAATGATTATGTATTAGAAGCTAGGTCACAGTAAAAGAGAACTTTTGAAAAACCCTGAAAGGTGCACACCTGCCTCTGTATGCATTCAACTGTAACTTCAGATATGGCTTTTAACAACTTTGTCTTGATTTTACTCTCCATCCAAGAGATGAGCCACAACATCACCAGGAAAAGCTCTGTTACAGCCAAGTGAACATGTCTTTCACTAACCTGGAGGAATTAACCATAGGATATGAGTTAATTGTCTCTGAACTTATTTGCCAGCTCTGAAGGGTCAAGTAAAAATAAAAAAATTTATATACCATAGATGTAGCAATGGGGAAAAAAAATCTGATTTATGATTTGGTTGTCAGACCGAAGTAATATGATATGACAGGACCTATGGTTTGCTGTTATAATTCATAGCTACCATAATAGTAGGTAGAAAGCCTTAATAGAAATTTGCTGAAGTGTCAGAGGCAAAGACAAAGCACTAAAATGTTTTATATTTGAATATGATACATCTGTATGTGCTTCCCATCATGCAATCCATGCCCCTATAATGTGTACTCTAGTCTCTGCTCTTTCAACACTGATTCATCAGTGGCATCACTTGATATCTCCTCCCTATTTTCTGTTACCTAGTGGAACTTGTAAATCTCAAAACTCCAAACGGTGTGGTATTACACTCATTGCTCCCATAATTCTTACTCTCAAATAAATGATGAGAAGCATAAATTTCCTGCCATGAACTTTCATGTGGTAAATTCTTGTATAGGGATTATAATACAATGGAATAACTATTTTTTTTCCTTTTCATAACTATGAATAATGAGTTTTAATTTAAAATAAACAGGTAGAGTCATCTGAAGTATCCTTGCACAGGTTTTCACAGGCATACTTAACCAGTACCTATCTGTGAAGATGGTACACTCATAAGTGCTTAATGTTCTAGTTTAGCTCTTTAAAAAACAATGCAAGCTGTTACATTTGACACTGTGATTTTGTAAGTTGGTTAAATTATATTAGCACCCAAATTCCTCTGGCTCAAAAAGAAACCCATCATTAAGATCTTCTTGACCATTTCACTGTTTCAAAACTTTTGTATTATAAATTTAACTCACAAATATTAGTAAAATGTTAGTGTTATATCATAGTAAAGCAGATAATGAAATGTAGAGAGGGATGGGGCCATCTGCTCTGTGAAAAGCTTGATGTAAACCTGACTCCCCAGTGTGCATGTTGATGGTCAAGCCTGCTGCTATTTGAAGGCATTCCCCCATGAATTCAGACAGGATGAAGCAAGCCTTCAACAACAGCAGGTATGGGGAAATGAAATTCCCTCCCTCCCTGCTAAGCACAGCTATAAGAAAACAGGACTGACTATAGAGTCCAAAATTTCTGTTGATATCTGTAAAATTTGCTGCTGTCGCTAAACCTTTGCTTTTTGTTGCTAAAATGCCACATTGTCTGCAACTAGTGGGGAAAAAAATCATCTTGTACATCTCTAAAAATTAATTTTCTGCAAATGTCATTAGATGTAGATTTCCCCTGTTGCCTCTTTCTTTTGTAGCCAAGGGGAAGAAGAAATCCTTTTGGTCCTTTGGACCCATCACCAGGAACATTCATAAATGAATGGAATCTCTTAAAGAAATACCATGGTCAGGAATTATGTTCACATGCAGCAGACAGACAATAAGGAAAACAAAACCAGTGACAGGTCATTACTACAGATCCTCTTTTTCTCTCCCAGCATAGACCCCAGGAAGTGATGGAGATAATTAAGCATGTTTCAAAATAATAACTCACCACGATGACAAAAAAACCCTGAAGCTTAATTTAACATCTGACTTTATTGGCCCACCACCTTCACCATTTACCATACAGTGAAAATCTTGGAAGGCAGCCTAAAAAGAAAAGTCACAGTTGTATTCCTGAAGTGACAGAAACATGAGCTGAGTGGTTTGATATCCACCAGCCAGTGAAATGAAACTGAAGAAAATAGGTTAGCAGAAGACCACTGCTGTTACACACCAAAATCTCCTGTGAAGGCTATTTAGAGGTAGAAGCAGAGAGGGAAGTCTTTTGAGAAAGCACTTTTGCCTGCAGACTGATCTTTCCCTGAGTGCAGAATAACTCCCCACCTTCAGGGACAGCACTCTGCAGCTACACCATTGCTCAACTTGAAATCACTCAGGGGGGCATCAGTTCAAGACATCCAAATTCGCTCTGAGATAGCTCCTGTGCCTCTATGGCAGCGGAAAAACCCATGCAGAGATACCCAAGCTGGCTCTGGGAAAAATAATACCACTTACATGTTTCAAGACAGAACAGTAGTACAACCTTTTTGTGTCATCTCTGGTTAATTCATTGCTGTGTGGCTTCTTACTGTGTTTTCATTCCTGCTGTGGTTTAGTGGCCGGTGTACATGCTGGACACCTGTGGCCTGAGACCAACTCTTCATCATCTCAGTGCTTCAGAGGACCCTTGTGCTGCAGGGTTTTCAGTAAGGAGGTGGGGTCCTTCATGCTGGTGGGATAGGGTGAGAAGAAGTGTCTTGTTGTATTATGCCTTTTCTGGGAGTCAAAGCACTATGTGCCAAGTTAGAGATTTATGGTTTTCACCACATGTGAAATATGTACAAGATGATGAAGCCTGTGGATAAAAGAAGAATACAGTGTATGGCGTAGTACAGACAAATTTAAGTTTTACTGATTTGCAGAGGGGCTATTTTTAGTGTATACTTTAGGGGAGATGGCAACCTCTGATAACTTTCCTGATTACTTTACTCACCTGTTAGTTCTCTGGGCTGGATCTTGCAGGAAGATTTTCCACTACTGGAATCTCTATACCAGCTTAGTATTACTGATGGTGTTCGCTCTTTCACACTGGTCTCCCTCCAGGCAGCTGCAGTGACTGCAGCCCCCTGAGAACGAGGGGCAGGGGAGGATGCCTTGGCATTTTGTGCTATGCAATGGTGTGTTTGAGTGAGCTGGAGGGATGGAGGGGGAAGAAGGGGTCAGCAGCCTGAAAAGTGCTGTAGTAAACCTGCTTTGATAGTTTTCTTAGAGATAACTGGTATATTTGTTGTATGCTATCTGACCCATTGATTGTGTAGCAGCAGCAGGTTATTCATGTGTGTTATCAGTAAGAATGAGATGAAGCCATGCTCAAGGAGAGCATGTGGTATATGGAGAAAAATCTTTCTTGCCATTTCTCAAGTTTTTAGCCAAGGAGGTACCAATGGTTAGCTTCAACGTTGGAGAAACAAATATTTTCTTAACTGTGGTGCTCCTTCTGTGAATGAGTTTTCACATTTTGCCTTCCATCCCCAGAAAACCACAGTAGACAGGGATTCTATGCAGCAGGAAGATGGGATTCCATCCTGCAAAAGCTGCTGTAAATAGGAATTTTGTGATTGAATTATGCAGGACGTAAAACAGAGGAAATAGAATAAAATAGTAATAGTCACTTTGGAAGGCTTTAATTATCTTTAGAGAGCAAAATCAGTTGTTGTTACAGTTCATGGCTCAAACTGAGCCAAATCCCTTTTGCACCATTTGCCCAAAGTGGTAGGAGAAAATGAGAGGGCCGTATAGCCTCTAAAGGCATTTTCTTTACATGTAGTTGTCAGAGAATGTATGAGTCACTAGCAATAAGACTATAGAAAATACACTTACATTCCTTTCCCTAAAAATAAATTGGCTGTATTCATATATTCATTCCCAAATCATATATTTAAACATTATTGCTTCATCAACAAAATTAAGTCCTCTGTACTACATAGAAAAACATGTGTGTATAGGTAGAACGAAAGTAAAACTCCATCTTAAGCCTATATAATGACCAATGCGTGTGTGTATCCAAAAGGTGATATACTAAGCTCTACTAAATATTTGCAGTTTCTTCCAATGAAGTTTAAACTGGTTCCAGATCTTATTAAACTCGTTCATGTTCTTCTCTAGGCCATAAATTACTTCTTCACATGAAGACGTGACTGCAAAATTCATACAGACATTCTAATGCTTCCAAGACAAATGCAACAGCAGCAATGTCATAAAATACATTCATTACTTATATTTGTTGGTGGTTATTGCTAGGAAGTAGTAATCTAATGTTTACTAGTTTTTCTGCAACTGCAAATATAACTCTACTTCAAAGTCTGACATTTTTTTTAATTCGGGGGGAGGGGATGTAATGTTTAGTGTTAAAATATTCCCAGACTTGCACATGTATATCTTAATTTTTTTCTATTGACCCAGATGCATGCATAGGAAATTATTATTATTTTGCAGTCAGATGTGGGGAAAAATGTATCATCTCAAGCTCAGAAAGCCTGAATGTAGAACTTCTTTGTTCATGGCTTCTGGTGTCTGCTCTCTGGTTAGGTGAAGACAGATCTAAGGGGAAAAAAAGACATAGTTCAGGAAGAGGAAGTATGTGGCTCTGGTTCATAATAACCCTTTGTTGACTCTAAATATCAGTACAGAAATCAAGGTGTGAGTGGGTGAGGAAAAAGAAATAACTGAGGCTTTACAAACTTTTTTCTATTGTTTTACACCTGGAAAGAAAAATGAACACACACCACAACCCCCTCATACCATAAGGGGGGGAAGTATGAAGAGATTTGTAGGCAAAGGCCTCTAAGGAGAGATTTTTTTTTTTCTTTTGATTTTGTTTTTCCCCTTTTTTCTCTTCATGTCAGTTTTTTTAACCCTTTGACATGTTGCTTTGCATAGAAATGACCAAAGATAAAGAAGATGAATTAAAATCTGGAGTGATAAAACAAAAATACTTGTTTCTGTATCAGCATCAAATGCATTAAAAAAATAGTCATTTTAAATGAAAATACTTTAAAATTTGACACAGTTTCTCTTTTCATGAATCGATAAAACATTTCTCCAGGATTTCTTTTGAAAAGTTTTTCATTAAATGCTTACTTCTCAAGGTAGCTCTTTGAAGATCTTTTATGAAAATATCTTGATGGTTAACTTAATACTGAATGTTGAATGGGATCTCTAGCTTACTGCAGAATAGCTTACCATGACTTTTCACAATAAATCAAATTCTAGGTTCACAGAGCATATATACAGCCTTTAATGCAAATATTCAATATCTGAAATTACATTCTAACACATCTTTTCATTTATTTGTATATAAAATACTTTTAAGTCCAGTTTCCATCAGCAGGACAGTTACAACCCCACTTAGAGAAACTGTGATTTTTCTGACTGCTTGTAGGTACTTTTCTGTTAATAAAGACTGGCATTGTATTGATTATATATTGGCATCATATTATATATTATTATATTATACTGGGGACTTTGGATATGTAAGTACTGCTGGTCAAGGTGGTATTCCAAGACCTCTCTGGCTTCATGTTGGTCTCATGAAATAACTTCTGCTCGCATTTTAAAAACCTTCTTACTAAATGCAGGTCTTCAGTAGCAAATACAGACTTCCTAATTAGAGCTTTTGTTCACTAGTTTAGTTTTGTTTCATGCCTTGATGCTTGTTCTATATATCTATCTTTTATTTATATTAGATGTGGCTAGCCAGCCCCTTGAGAATGATTCATTTCATTGAATTTGTGATGAGAAATTGTCTTTTACAGAAATCGATTCTTGACAGGTAAGACTGTTCTAATTTCTTTATTCCTGAGTAGATGGTACTTCAATCAGACCTGTTTTCTCATCCTAAGATGAGGCAGAGAATATGTGCAGACAGGCATTTATACATTTGAGTGCTGAAGTGATGTAGCTGAGGATCTGAGTGAGAAGCCTGTGAAAAAGGTGTATTGTAGTTCTGGCAACGCTCCTTGTAATCCTTTTCAGAATTCCCTGAAGTACCAACTTCATCTTTCTCTGCTTTGTTCTAGTGTCATTTAGCACTTAGCTTTTTTCATAGGCAATTGCTTCTCTAACCCACCGCTATATACGTGAAAGTACCAGATTTATGATAGCAGTCCAATAGCTTTAGCATACAGTAACTCTGTTGTAATACAATTGGTTCTCCCTGAATACAGTGGCAAAGCAAGACATTGTTTGTTTTTCACAGCTCAGAGCAAACTGAAAAACTAATATTGGCAAAAAAGGGAGCTACGTTAGGGCCTACATGGGAACGAAAATGAAGCATGGGAAGATTTCAGCAAATCAGAAATGGTATCACTTAACTGCTTGATGTAGATCAGTCTGGAGAAAACAGTCTGATTTTTGTCAAGTTGACCAATCTTATTGCAAACAATCCACACTAGCGTAAACTAAGGGTGTGATGAACAAGGATATTTGTGTAAGATTCAAGAGAGAACTGCTGATTCATACTCTTAGGGAAGAGGAGCTTTTAATTCAGCATACAAAATTACTTCCTCTGAACTCCAGACCACTATCACTTGGAAGTGTCACAAAGTGGCAGAAAATCTGTGGTGGGCAGGGACCTCTGCACTCCACCCAACCCCTCACTTGGAGCAGGGTCAGCTATAGCAGGGGGTTCAGTGCTGTCTCCAGCTGGGGTCTGAATAACCCCAAGGATGGAGACTCAGCTCCAGAGTCTCTCTTTGCATGCCCACCCTCAGAGTAGAAAAGCTTTTTCCTTATGTTGAAGTAAAATTTACTGTATTCCAGTTTATGCTCATTGCCTCTTGTCTTGTCAATGGACACCACTGAGAAGAGCCTGGCTCTGTCAGCTTGCTGAGGTCCCCCTGGGACTTCCTTTGCCCAGGCTAAATTGTCTCAGGTCTCACCTCATGTGACAGTTGCTTTAATCCCTCAACCATCTTCATAGTGCTTTGCTGGACTCTGTGTCCATGGTTAACCCAGTTTTACTGCTTACTCTGGGCTTCTAATCCAAATTAAGCTTCAGTTGTAACTTACTTTGCTGCTTACACCAACAGGGGCTTTGTTTCAGAACCTGAAATATTTTGAAGTGGGGTTTTTTTTCTGTCTTATTGCATGTAGCAATGCTCTGTGGAGCAAGTACCTGGCCATAAATTGTATTAGCAAGTACTGAACTGCTGGTTCCCAATGTTCCCCAAAACCTGGATATACAGCTGTCAGCATACCTCTGAGCTGTTTCCAGCAAGTGCCCATTTTTCCCAACGCACATATGGCTCCTTACTGTACAGAGTGCCTTCATCAAGAAAAGTGCCTATTGGACTAAGCAAAACCCAGGCTTTCTTAGTACTCGCACCAAAACTGGGATGTTCTGGCCACTGTGGACAAATATTGACATCAGCACCATCCACCACACCACTGTCCTGCCCTTACCATTAGCAAGGACACTTCCTAATCATTTTGGTAGCCTCTATGGTTTTAGAATAAATTGGAGTCTGACATAGACATTTCCCTGGTGACTTTCTACAGACAATTCAAATAAACTATGAGTACATTTCCTTTCACCTATTTTTTTTTTTTACTTCTGTTAAATACCTAGGAGTGCACTTATCTCACCAAACCTCTGATCCTTTAAAATTAAATTACCTTCTCTTGGTGAACCAGATCAAAAGAATGAAAGACCTTGTAAAGCAGAATTATCTTAGCTTGTCCTGGTTTTCCTGATTAAGCACTATTAAGATGAATGCCCTCCCCCATGTGAGTTATTTCCTTGGGGTCCTCCCTGTTCTACTGCCCTTCAGTTATCTGTGAAAGCTGCAAAGTGATTTGTATAACATTTTTGTATGTTTCAGAGCTTGCAAAGAATTGTTTCAAATGTAAATGGAGCCCTGCCACTGAACTTATCAAAACTTTCCCTCTATAAACTTATCTTAAAATGCAAATGAGAGACTAGTGGCCCCAAAAAACCCCTAACAAAACCAAAGCAAAAAACCACCTTTTTTGTTTTATAAAAAGATATTAAATTTGGGAATTTTCAGAAGTAGAATTTTTACTGAGCTTTAGCATAAGAGTCTTGCTGACCAGCATCTTAATGCCCAAGCAGATCATTGTATACCTGACTATATAGCTGCATACCATATTTCATCACACAACGAGGCACTTAATCCTTATGAGACAGACCCAAGTATCAGCCATACACACAGATGTTAGTGACTCCTTCTGATCCTCAGGTTTCCAACTTTTTTTCTTGTTTTTTTTTTAGGTGCATTTCACTATTTTTTTCTTGATGAGTTTCAGGCTGAACATCCCACAGTGAAATTTCAGTTCATACCTTCCCTGTATGTTTAATGAATACAACTGCTTAAGTACACATTCATGCGACCCTTTGTATGTTATGTTATAGTGCAGGCACTTAGTACAATCTAGTTAGAGTGAAATACTAGGGCATTTTCCCTTTCAGGATGATATAGGAAGTGGTCACTAATTGCTATTAAGATGATACTAAATCTACTAATATTAAGGTTAGCCCTCATCTGAGGCTGTCCAGTTTTATCAATGAGGATGCTGCGTTAGAGTGAGGATAAAAGCTAGGTAGTACTCAGAACTGCACCCCTAACCAGAACTGTAATTGTACATAAAGGACATGTAGGAGTCCTGGTTTAAAGTCTAAACAAACACTGTGGCTTAACCTTCCTCAAATAGGTGCCTACCTTGGGATCTCTGAACTGCATGTTAGCCTACTTCTGTCTTTGAAGAAACTTTAAAAAAAAAAGCTTTCTTCTATATTTCTGTTTATTTAGAACTATAGAAATACAGCTTTCTACCTCACTCTTAAGACCCACGTGAAAATCTTAAATATAAAAATGCTGCTGTCGCTGTTTACGCTTTTTTTGTTGTCATTGGTGCGACTCATTTTCAGGGAGGAACTTGCATCACAAGCATCAGCGGGAGCAGCTGTGATGTTTCTGCTCAGATTCTCAAAACTAAATGATGCTCTTCTATGCTTATCACAGCTTGGTTATTTCATTCAAAGTTGAAAGACCCAACATACCCCAAGTAAATTATTAAGAAGGAATGTGATCAGCTGAGGCCCAGTGACCCATTTAGAGAAATCTTCATTATCACCCTAAAGTAATGTCTCTGTAAATGAAAAGTAAGTTAGACAGTTAACTACTTCAATAATGTTTTGCTTTGGATGTAATCATTCAGGCTTGCATTAGTCTTGGGTTTTAAGTCATTAATATAGGATAGAAGTTTTAATTAGAGAGAGATGTTTGATAACTATAGATCTTTTCCACCATTAGGGAAAGTCCATAACTTGACTACTGTTTCTGTTTTGTATGCTGCTACAGGGTTAGTAAAACCGAAGTAGTACCATCACATATGTAGTCTGTCTCTGAGACAATGCTCTCAACTAAGATTGCAGAAAAATCCAGAAACTCTTAATGTTGTTTTGAATGGATAAGTTGTGAAAGTCCTGTTGCCTACTTGCAAGATGTAGAGGAGATGACTCAGATATTTTGCAAAAACCTTTCCTTAAATTAATAACATTACCTCCTTCCCTTGAGTAGGAGGACCAGCAGGTTTAGCTCTGTGATTTTACAAACACAGTACTTCTAAATAAGAGACAGTTTATCATAGGAGAGTAGTTTGATCTTTTTCCCTATGAGCATAAATAATGGGCTTTTATTATTATTGTGGTTTTAGAGCTATATTTGTTTTGATAAGGATACAATTAAAATGCGATCATATAATCCAAGCAAGTACTGGAAAACAAGCCTTGTGATTATCTTTTTATAGAGGGTAATGTAACATGCTACATTTTTAGAAAGCCAAGTAATTTATGAGAACCTATGAAATCTAGAATAGTAAGAAATTGTTCCAAAATGGTGAGAGCTGTCTTTGTTCTGCAGAATGTCTTGTTTGATTCTGCAAGTTTAACAAAAGTCATAGAATCATAGAATGCCTTGGGTTGGAAAGAACTTCTAAAGGTCATCTAGTCCAACCCCCTTTAGTAAGCAAGGATATCCTCAAGTAGATCAGGTTGCTCAGAGCCTAATCAAGCCTGACCTTAAATGTCTCCAGGGATGGGGCCTCCACCACCTCCCTGGGCAGCCTGTTCCAGTGTTCCCCTACCCTCACAGTAAAGAACTTCTTTCTAACATACAACCCTTCTCTAGTTTTAAAGCATTGCCCCTCATCCTATCATGACATGACCTTGGAAACAGTCCCTCCCCAGCTTTCTTGTAGGCCCCCTTCAGGTACTGGAAGGCCAATATAAGGCCTCCCCCGAGCCTTCTCTTCTCTGGGCTGGACAACCCCATCTCCATCAGCCTGTCCCTGTAGGAGAGGTGTTCTCGCCTGTTTGATGCAGCCCAGGATGCAATTGGCCTTTTGGGCTACAAATGTGCAAAGTGTGATGAATTAAATTCTCTTCAGTTTAGTTCTACTCGGTATAGTAGTACTTAGGGTACCCCTCAGAATTATCTCTTGGTCTTACCTACATAAAAAAAACCTTGAAGACAAGAGAGTAATAAATTCACAACTTCCTCCATTCTGTTTCACTACATAACATTTTTCTTCCTAAGATTATGAACAAAATCTTAAATTACTAATATATGTCAGACTTGAGAATAACAGATTTTTCACCACTGACAGCAAGACAAATAGGTGAAACATTAATTACAACATCCATATAATCAAGCTGCTAGTAATAATATTCTGAGGTTGTTGAAATTGGAATATTTTAAGTAAAATCACTGGAAAACAGAGCTATACATATGTGTTAAAATTCTAGTAAAAATAGAAGTCTCAGTTTCCTAAAGAGGTTTAAAAAATAGATAAATTCTGAGTTGCACAGTTAGATTAAAAAACTAATCTTTTGATCTTTACACTATAAATCACAGCATCATTCAGTGTTTTACTTTCTAGTGTGTAAAGCTTAACACACAGAATATTAGTTACTGCTATGCAAAATAAAATGCTTCCTAGTGAGGGCTGAATAAAAAAGTAAATTTTTTTTTTTCAGATTTAACTCAGAAAATCTCTATACTAAATAAAGATTTATCTTGGACTTATCTCTGGCAACTTTTCTTCTAGTAACACTTAACAGATTGAAAGTACAAAATATGAAGATTATCTTTGCAAATCACCCCAAAATAACTGCCAATAACAGCTAAATATTATTCCAAGTCCAACAGGAATGTTATCAAGAGCTGCAAGTATACCAAAGCAGTAGGGCATCTTTCTTAGCTATTATCAAAGATGAATGAAGAACAAGGTCAATCATAACACCCAGATGTGGCAGTTTTCTGTGCTGTGTTTATTAATCCAGCACCTTCCATAAATCCAGCATGCAATATCCGAAGCCTCCAGGTCTCTCAGATCTTACAGCAAATGCTTGCTGTCAAGCAAACAGATCCTAATTGGAATCAATGGCCTACAACAGGTGTGATCTATGACAGGCTTTTACATATTGAGCCTATACACAAAGTTTGAATAGAAAGGCATGTGATGAAAAGAGAAAAAGGAAGCCTAGAGAAGAGTTTACACAGGTCCAAGCCTAGCAACTTACAAAGTGTTATTAAGAAAACCCCAAGTTATAAAAGTAAATATTAAAACACTAAACAGAACTTTTGAAAGAAAATTCGATTTTCCTTGCTCTAGGATATGAGTTATAACTATTGGATGTTCTGAGAAAGCTGCATAGAAGTGTAATTCCTGGAAAAGAATTTCTTCCTTTTGCCAGAAGCTGATTCAGTGACACCGCTGCTGCCCTTTCCAAAGAGTGGATTTTCTGTGGTGTCCAGTTCCAAACACAGCATAGATTTTGGTTGGCAATATGCTGCTGAACAGGGAGAGTAGCTAAAGGCATTTCAAGGAATAAGGAATCCCTCTTTATTGCCATCAGACTGAGAGCTTTTCTAAACAGTGGTGGTGTTTTGCAATGGATCCAAGTAACACCTAACATAGTCTGGGTTTTGTGCTAATAAGTATACATAATGTAAAAAAGTAATGTGGCATGGTATGAATATTTAAGGATTTTTGTTTTCCTACAGTGCCGTTTAGAAAAATAGCTAATCCAATAACTTGTGACTTAAAATTATAATTAATTGGAATGATTTTTAGGAAATAGTTTTCCCAGTAAACTATGAGTCTATATCTGAGTCACATTAAGACCCTCTGCTTTAAGACAAGTGCAATTCTGTGAGTTAGTATTGTGACTTTCTGAGTGCTTCAGCCAGTGTTTGCAACTTGCATTTGGCAAAGAGCATCTAATTGTTCAGATAAACAGAAATCAATTAAGAGAGAGACCTCACTTTCCAGAAATGGATTAACATGCAGTAATGAAAATCCTCCTCTCCCTGGAATCTGACTTGCTCCATGTTCCACTTTCTGTGCCTGCCTTCTGTCCTAGCACCTGTGCTGTGCAAAAAGCAGTAACTAGTCTTGACTTTACCTCCACCACTTGTATTTCTCCAAAGTTACATTCTCATTCTGGGTGGGTTTTTTCCAGACGTTATCAATGAGATTGTTCTTTTAACCTTTCATTCCTCCTTCCTTTCTGTCCTCTCCGATTCCAGTTGTGTATCACCAAGCCCTTGCTGATCATTTCCTAATAAATACTTTGAATTTTAAATTTATAGTGAGAGCACCTCAAACCTCCCCCAGATTTTACTACCTGCTAGATAATAATGTGCTTGGTGATTATGTGTATACATTCAGTTTGGAATGTTAGGTTGTATATTGCTTTTTAATGTTGAAAGAATTGACCAGAAAGTCACATTTTTACTTCTATCAACTTTTTTTCTTCCTCAGAAATCACCAAATAATTATACCAAGAATTTAGGATCAGTGAAATGCTAATTCACTTACCTGAGGGTAAAAGCATCTGTTCTTGTCTTCATTAGATACAATGTAGATAAAATAAGAACATTTCTGATTCTGAAAAGCAATGATCTCCATAGTGATGGGAAAGGTACTTTGGAAGGAATATTTTATTTCTTTCCAAATAATTCAGTTTTGTAGAAATGAGATGGGAAAATGTCTCTATTTATATAGAGAAAAGATCCTAATAGGATTTTAACTGAAAAATTACCAGCTTAGAGTTATTGTAATTAGTGCTTCCCACACTATATACATGCCACCCTGTCATGGCCATTTGACAAATGCTGCTGATTTGGAAGCCTGAGTAAGATGTTGCTTCAGATTCTTAAAGTAGGAGTTTAGCAGTTGTCTCATCCCACATTTATTTGGAATCCATATATAATCTAAACAAAATGTATATAAAATGTGGAAGGCACCATTTTTACCACCTCTAATAATGCTCATTCTAAGGAATTTAAATGCTCTATGGTACAATAGGATCTGCTATTTAATCACTGTAAGGTCAGGGAGGTCCAGAAACAGTACTTAATGATTCATTAACGTTGAAAAAGTAGGCACAGTTGCAAATGATCATTCATCTCTTAGGACTAAATCAATGAGTCTGCTGTACATATATGGGCTCTTGTTTGTTTGTGTTAAGCAGTATTCATGAAGGCACAAACAGTGAGAGACTGAAGTCAAATACTGTTTTCCACTTGCTCGTGATCAATCTCACTGTATCTCCCTCCCCATGCAGCAGCAGCCTCAGCGTGTCTAATATGTATGTTCAGTTCATGCTGCCATGGTGAATCAGAGAGGGACAACCAATTTCCATATATTTTTAAAAAGCTCACCAAATTTCAGCTGCAAGGACCCACCGGTCAACTTTTTATTTGTTGGCATGTATATTCTCTTTTCTTTGTGCATGTTGTTAGAAATTAGAACGACAAAATAACATTCCTGTTACTAACAAAATCCACCCTAAATTGTCATACTAAACAAAGACCCCACCAGAGTATGGTGACGTGAAGAGAGAGCAAAAGATTTAGATCCCAGCTGTGCCCTTGCATATTCAAGGTCTTTGTATGGGTAGTTCATAATAGAAGAAATGAGGGAATATTTCACTCATGCTCATATAAATATGTTTAGGACACATGAATCCTTTTTTCATCAGAAATACAAAAATTAAATGTTTGGGATATGACTCTCTTGGGAGTTTCAGGGTTTCTTCTCCCTGAATTTCCTTGAATTTAGAAGATCTGTTTTCCTGCCTTCAACTACTGTATTCTTTTTCCTACAGAGACTTACTCAAGTGAACTATCATTTTAGCTAATTCATGGCAAATTTTCTCAATGTCTTTTGAAGTTTGTCCGAGTGAACTTTTATGGGCACTGACTAGATAAATGAAAACTGAAAATCACTCCTTTGAAAGCAGTGCTAAGCGTTGCTTATGAAACAACAGTATTTATGATAAATTAATAGAAAGGAATCCCAAATATGAGTAAAGCAGTTTTGATTATTTTGTTAAAGTGCCTATTAGTAAAAATTGATTTGAGATACTCAGCTCTTGCTTGCTGTGAAATATATTATTCTGGCCTTAATTGTGTTTTGCCATGTTTGTTATTGACACAATCATGACTAGACTTGGTCAATAATCACAGCTGATTATCATCACTAAAAATAATTATGCATTTTTAATTCATCTAGTATATAAATCATGGAAGAGAACCTTGGTGAAATTTGAGTAGAAAATGGGTGTCAAATGAAGTTAAAGAAGCATGGTTTTATAAGTTAACATAACAATAGACAGTATGTATTTATCACTGAAAGGTATTTTAAGGAAAGTCATCAATGTTAGATTATTGGGCTTGCAATAACAATAATGTGGTTGCAGTTTTATATGTAATGCACAAGTAAATAAAATATGTAAAGTTTAATTGTAAATATGTAAATGTAAATACGTAAAATCTAAAAAGTACTTGCTTTTTTTGCCTTAATGGAGAAACATGGTACATAATTTTCCCTAATGTGGTACCTGTAAGAGCAGCCATTGTCTTATTCTTGGGCAAGGAAGCTATTAGAGTGTAGAGGGTAACAAACTTGTAATAAGAAATGTTTTACTAATTCTAGTCATAAAAACATGCTAATCTTGTCTTTCAGGTTTTGTTGAATAAAGCCATATAAACATATATACTGTCCATAATAGCTTTATAGTGAATGCTGGAGTTGTTTAGCAAGGCCTAGGTATATTGCTGTACTATTTCAGTCTCCTTTTACCTTTGCAGTGTATTCAGGTGACCTAATTTTAGGTATTTGGAATGTAAATGTATGCATCTCGGCAAGTTGCTTAGACCCTGCTTACGTGAAGTAGAGAAATATGCTTCTAGAATACTCTCCAATTTATACTGGTGCTGTCACCTAAAACTAGGCATTGAATCATGTTATGCAAGACCCTATTTCTTGCTGCAAGAGAGGGCATTTAGCAGACTGTTACAGACGCTTATCTTTTTAATGTTACATCAGTTTAACTCCACTTTCCATATCAACAGATAAGAGAAATCCTAGTAACCGTGTTTTTATTCTTTGCCTTTGAAAGAGCACTTGTTCTAATTAAGCTATGTAGATAACCTGAGAAAAGAACTAGGAAAAACACACACACACACAAAACCCACAAAAAACCCCCCACCAAACGAACAAAAAAGAAGCCACACACACACAAAAACCACTAACCACAAACCACACATGAATTTTGATCAAGCATGAAACAAGTTGTTGGCGTAGGTTGTGGAGTCTCCATCCTTGGAGATACTCAAAAGCTGCCTGAAATACAGACTTTAGGTGGCCCTGCAATAGCAAGGGTACTGGATAAGGTGACTTCTGAAGTTCCTTTCTAACCTCAACCATTCTATGATTTGAGAAATTTTAATCAAAATACTCTTAATGTTACGTGTTTGAACCATTTACTAGTAATTTGGAAAAGGTCTCTCACTGGTAAGGCATAGTCTTCATGCCTCTTAACCATTCTGAATGCAAAAACTGAACAGCTTTTTTGGATACTTACCAGTACATACTCACCTTCATGCAAAACCCCATAGCAGCTCCTTTCAATGAAGAAATGACTTTTTAAAGAAATTATGATTAACTAGGTAGAGACACGACATAGATGCTTAATACAACAAATTGTTTTAAATTTTGTGTGTGTGAGATTTCTGGTGCTTTTTGGTTTTGTACCCAATTATATTTGTTTCTTTCCTCCTTATGTCTCCCTGCCCATTTTTGCTAAATACAAAAAGGATAAAGCAGAAAGTGTTTTAAATGAGTTTTCCAAAGAAATCAAGGCCATGTCATATGTTACACTATGATGCACAACCTCTAATACTATTTATCAAAGCAATGTTCAGGCTGAGATGAAGATATTTTTGCTTTTATGTAGAGGCACTGAACCTTGAAGTATGATAATTTGAGCATAAAGAAAATTTGCTCTGGTAATTTCATTTGCTGTTTAGGTTAATTCTTAAAGAATAAACTGTTCTTTGTGATTTGAGCAGTCAGTTTGATCTGAGTTTCCTGAAAAAATTGATAATTCACATGCTGGTTTCCCTCTTCTCTAGATTAATCTTTAATCATAGTAAGAGTCAGGTTCACGTTAAGTCCATTTATTCACTGCTCAAAAGAAGACTGTAAAACTTGAAATAGTTGCCCCAATTAGCTGCACACTGTACCTGGAATGAGAAGGATCTGAAAGAAATTACAACAATAAATTAAATTACAGTTGCTTTGTATTGTTTTAATTTTGTTTTCCACAGCCATCCCTAGGTATTGAAACTTAAGATCTTCAGTGCACCTTTTCAAGAACTCACTGCATACTCAGGTCACCTCTGTGTGATTCCTGTCACAGAGTTATTTTCTTAATTGCATTTTTCTTCCTCTCATGTTGTGCTGAGGGGGTTGGGTGGGGTTCTTTGGTTTTTGTCCTATGACTTCATATTACACTATTAATTACAGAATTGCAAAGATAAACATCAAGTTGAACTCCAAAGTCAAAGTTATCACAAAGTAATATATAATATTGATCACAATCCATACACTACACAGTTGTGTCTAGGAATAGATTCTAACACTCCCTGGGTTATTTTAGGCATGTTAGTAAAAGGTATCATTTATCATGCGCAAACAGACTTTATTTTTTTAATCCCAGCATTTCAGCAAACTCTTAGGTCAGGCTTCACTTTAAACTTGTTTGTATTAGGTAGATATGCTATTATGTTATTAGTTCTCTTTCCTGAATATAATTATTTTCTATAAATGAATCTTGTCTTGAAAGACAAAATGAATTGGGTAATATAGCTTCAGGAGAAAGCCTACTTAGGTTTTCCATGTGCCCATTACAAAAGATACGATACTCATTTTAAAAAGAAAAAAAAACCTTTGTACCCTGAGGAAGCTCAAGAATCAGATTAAGGGATAATGGATCGTTATCAGGACTATATAAACAGCTTTTGTATTGATTAATCCATGTTACAACTTTTTAAAAGAGCTAATAATTTTAGTGCCAAATAAAGAAGAGACTGCAGTGTCCAGTGAGGAAATGGCTATAATTGCCATTTGGGTAGTGGGTAAGAGATGATTATTAGACATCATCCTTTATTATGATACAGCACTGAAGCTGCTGACCCCAGAGACCACTGTTATACAGATGAACACTAAATTGCAGAGCATGTGATGGTCTCTGACACCCACTTCTTGTGCTAAAATAAAAATTGAAAAATGGATTACTATTCAATGTGCATTTCAGTAGGAATCTGCCTATTTTTGAGCATTCTCCTTGTTTCTTGACCACCTCTAATCATGACACACATTCCATAATAATATCTAGGGATACTATTTCAGAATGTCGTTTATGATGTGACTGTACGTCCAGTCACATAGAAAAACTTAGTATTTAGTAACAATGAAATACTGCTTTCCAAAACCAATATATAGACACAAACAGTAAATATCTATTCTCACAGGCAGATTTGACTTCTAAAGACAGTCATGAGGAAGCATGATACTTTGCTTCTAAGAAGTTCTTTTTTGGTTCTTTTTATAAGGCACAGTTTGGTTTTGCATCTTTGTAGCTTCAAGTTCTCATCAGACACAAAATCATATTGACACTTCTTACCATGAAGAAAGGAGCTTGATTAGAATTATTACTCCTCCATGTTTGAGACCTATATAGGACTTTCCACTATAACTAGGAATTATTAGAAGATAATTTCTATTTTATCCGTAATTAAGGAAAGATAATAAAAATCTGGAAAAGTTCATTTTTGAGTTAAATTCCAATAACTCGAATCTTTTTAATGTCATTAATCTTTATAACATTGTAGAAGAGTAAAATCAAAAGAGCATCTATGCACCACAGCTGTTAACTTTTAACATTTAAATTTTAATACTATTAAAAATGTTGTCTGTTTCCTTCATTCTAACATGAATGCATGCAACTGAACATAGTTTGAAAGGTGGAGTGTGTTAGGCATTGAGTCAGCCTTTTGTAACTGAATTCCTAATGGTAACTGGTGGGATTAGTGCAATTATGGGCAATTCACAGTTATCAAGCTAAAAGCTTTCTTAAGTGGGTCTAGCAGGTTCAGAGGTGATGGCTTCTTAAGGCAACAAAAAGCTACTTATTTAATCTTTATCCTTCCTTGTAGTCTTGTTTGCTAGTTTACTAGAGAACACTTCAAGTACCCTATAACTTCAAATTATTTTAAAATTGTTTTTACAAGTTTCCATAAGAATTCCATTACAGTTTAGCGTTAATGAGGACTCATAAGAAGCTGTTACCTGTAAAGCACTTTTATCTGAGGCCTCATTGTGAATAGTGCATCTTCATTGTAAAATTTTTGCTTACAGTAGCTATCATATGTCAGCCTACAGCATGCATTATACTACTTGTATAAATATAGAATTGGAATGCATAAGATTTTAAGAGATTATTCTGTAGTGTAGTGATCTGTTCTGGAAATGAAAAGCAATTATTTAGATGATGTTGATTAGTAGAACTATAAATAAGATGTGCTTACACAGTTGCTGATAACAAAATAGTCAACACAACTTTACCTGTTTACCCAGCTCTTCCTTACCTTCCTTTACAGTTGAAGAATTAGATATTTTGAGAGGTTAAGAAAACTAGTCTGGAGTTAAAACTGGAAGATAAACTTTTAAAAAGATTTACTATATTGTAGAATAAAAGACTTATGTTTTAATTGTGTTAATTTATGTTAGATGGAAAATTGAAAACATTTTGGTGAATATTGTTCCCAGATATACTTACAAAAGGTACATTTTCGAAAAAGACACCACAAGATAAAGTATTATGATAGACCATTGATGAATGGTATTAAAATAACAATAGGACTGAGTATTCAGCAGGGGAACCTAGATACAGATGTGCCTTAATTATAGTTTCACTTAGAGGGAATTTTTCATTGTATTTTATTTTCAGACCTACTTTTGAAAGTTTCATTGCTGTGGGGTTTTCACCTCTCTCCCCTTCCTTCCCCTAGAAGGTTATTGCATGAGTGAGGCCACTCTAGTATTATCTTCACAGTATTGTCTGAATTTCTTTTTGTTGGATTTTTCTCATTGCTACTAGATTCAGCTGCTTTAAATACTTATTGTCCTCCTTGCTATCTTAAACTCTCTGAGGACTGCTATTGGGAAGTTACACTACCATTATAACCCCTATATTATTGCTCAGTAGATGTCTGTGTTCAGTAATTCTTTTAATCTTTTATTATAAGTAAAATTGTTGGTTCTGAACTCAAACATTTTATTTATTTCCATCTAAAATGTTAATCTTGAGAGTGAATATCATTTTTAATGCACATTTCTACCAAACTGTATTAAGAATTCATTAGTAAAACTACTGGAAACCACTTCAGTTGCAGAAGCATTGGTCTGAGCATTCTCAGCAGTCACTCAAGCCAAAGCAAAAATCCTTGCTGTCTTGAAATCTGCTACAGCAAGCCAATGTCTGTGATATAAAAGAAGGGTGAGGCACACAAAAGAGGGTTGGCTTGAATATTTATGATCTAACATATATTTATTGCCTTTTAACATTTAAGTAATTTCAAATGTATAAAATTCAGACCAACAACTAATATAAAAACAGAAGGTTTTTAAGATGCAGACTTCTGGAGAGTAATATTCTGTTGCATTATTTCTTCCAGATAAACCAGTAAATAAAATGAGTACCAGTCCTATTCCATTGGTAAAAAATTGTTATCACAAAAGGAAGTTGGGTTCTCACTGTTGTTACTCTGACTTAAATGTGACAATTGTTTCATTTGAAAATTGTCAGCCATGCATAGCATCTTCCAATTGAAAATTAGAGAAGAAAGCAAACAAGCAAGCTGCTCCTTTTTGTTTTTCTATTCTTGATAAAATAAAGTGGTAAAGTCATAAAACTGGAAGAAAAGAAGCTGGTGATGTTTGTACCCAGTCAAGCACCACTCTCCTTTCATCTGGATAATGAATCATTCATACGTTCCCAGTCAAGTCTGTACTTTCTGACATGTAGGTTTTAATCAACAGGTTGATATTGTCTACAAAAAATTGCTTATAATCAGAGCTGTCCTAAACTGGGGAAAGGTATGTCAACATGCTACAGCCACAGAAGTTTGTAGGTTTGTAGGATTCTGTTAGTAGTTTTGGTGATGAATAAGCTGTCAGCGTCCTTTTTCTACAGGATCTCATGCAGGTGTCATCCATAGTAGCATATTTCTCCTGATGTATAGACGCCAGTTAGATGGCTAAATTTAGTCTACAGATGTGGTTGTTTACCACTTGCCTAATAAGTTTTGTTAGTTTGCCACCAGTACGTGACCTGTGTTACAGCTACTGTAATTTTGGCTTTTTGTTAGAACAGAAATTCCTGTTGAGTTATGTTAACCTAAAGTCTTTATAGAATAATATAATTTTTTAAAGAGAACAGAAAATTTGAAGGCACAAGGAAATAAATCCCGAGATAAATAAGTATTCAGAAACATGCAACCTGTTTTACTTGGTAAATTAGCTGGTGGGACAAAAGAGTTGTCCTACAAGGTGACACCCATTGTTTCTTTCTTGCACTGTATCTGCTCAAAGTTTTTGTGTTCACAAATGTGACCAAGTGGGTTCCCACTTGCAAACGTCGTACAGTCCCCTCTTGAACTTGACCTCAAGCTGACTTTGGCATAATAATTCCTAGAAGAGAGCCAGAGCTTGACATGGTGATTTAGTTAACTGTATACATATTTTACTGTGTGTTGTTTAAACTAGCACATTGCACTGTTTACAACACTTCACTAATATATTTGAAAAAGTAATTGGATAGTTCTAACTAAGTAAAATTGCTTATATGAGTGTGACAATGCTGTACACTGCTGCTAAGCAGGTTTTAATCAACTCAACATTGTGTTCATTTGGTTACTAATCTCAGATGTCTATGCTTCATTTTTATATTATAGGAATGAAGTTTCCATAAATATTCAAGATGTACTAAGTAAAAGTAATTATTTAGGGCTTAGCTGGGAGAGTAAGCAATAGAACAAAAAAGCTATATGAGCTGAAATAGAGATTTATTTTTTTTTAAAGTAATTCTTTGAGTGTAAGCTAGATTTACAGGAAAGCCGTGTATCATCAACACTTGTGTGAAAGCAATACGGTAGACTTGTTTACTTGGAGTAGATGCATGCACCAAGGGTCACCTTGTACAAAAAAGATGAGCTTTAATTACAATAAAACATCTGTTCCTCTCATAAAATGGAAGTCAGCTTCTCACAAATTGTGGTTCTTTTCTCTTGAATTCTTTTTATATGCTTACAGTTTTACAGTAGAGTGTTTTCAGAAACTTCTTTTTATTGGTACAATCCATTCCATGTGTGGGGTTTAGCTGAGGGGTTGGTTTGTGACAGTGGCTGCGGGCAGCCTGGCAGCCCTACGGCTGCTTCCCCCGGGCACGGGTGGGCACCCTGACTGTGATGGTTTAGGTTGGCCTGGCCATGATTCCTCTTCTCTAAGTTTCTTGAGCAGCGTGTGTGGTTTTGGCTCCCCTGACGTGGCCGTTCCCTATTTCCCAGGGCAATAGGTGTTGTTTGGCAAACTTTTAAAACAGCCCTTGGACTGAGGTGTCAGCTCTGGGTTTCCCACAGCTCTGTCTCTGGCCTTGCCCTCCCCTCATGTCATTAGGGGTATCAGGACTCTGGTGGCACTCCTGAGCCTGGGTGTCCCCACCTGCCAGCAGCCCAGGAGCCTGTCCCTGCCCTGGTGAAGCTGTAGGTCCTGGTCTTCAGCCCCATTGATCCTGACCTCTGATTGCAGGCCAGCAGCCCACCCTCTCCCCCAGCCCTGCCTGGCCATCCCAGACTGTGGCTGACCCCGCCTGTCATGGGACAGCCCAGCCCAGCCTCATCCCCATCGAGGGGCCTGTGGATTGTCACTCCGGGCTGCCCCTTGCTGTCGCCATCCCCTGCGCATCCTGCTCCCTTCTCAGGTGCTGTGGGACAGGCCTGGCCCTATGGCAGTGTTATGACTTCCCTCAGCTCAGACTGGAGGTTGATTGCTGCTGTGTCTTCCTATTTCTTCTTCTTAAAATACTCTCTTCAAGTCTTTTCAAAGTTAAAACTGAAAACTTCTGGGAAGGAGCTGAGAAACAAAAATGAGGTATTTTCTCTGCTTTGTGCGCAGAAAGATTTTGCAGATTAGTGATGGTGAAGCCATTTGCAATACTAGTTTGTTTTAGCACCAGAATAAAGTTTCTTGTAGTATGCCCTTATTTTTTGTTTTGTTTGTTTACTCCTCGACGGTGTCAGCGTTACCTTCCTGTCCTGAGCAGCCGGAGGCAGAGGCCGATCTCCTGCAGGGTGAGTCATGGCTTTTGCCGCCATTTGCTTTCCTCTTTTCTGGGGGCTCTGCACGTCCTTTGGCAATTTCGCTGCCTTCGCCTTTTGCTCTGTTCATGTCTCCAGGATGTTTTTGTGGTTTGTGTGTTGTTTTTTTTTTTATCTGGCATCATGGTAATTAAAGGCAAGCAAGTAAAGTCTTACCTTGGATGAGAGAAGATGAGAGCAGAGGAAAAAGAGGCTTAGACTAACTCTTTTCTTTGTTCTTATCTATCAAAGAAGAAACTGCCATATGTTTTTCACTCTTTTGCTGCTTGTTGTATTTGTAAATATGACATCTATTAATTACATGTTGCATTATAAGAGGTCCCCTTTTAAAGCTGTTTATTTTTTCGTTTGTTTCCTTTGCAGTGTTACTTTTTGATTTCATAATTGCAGACTTGGATATTTTAATGTTTTACACGAAGTCAGGGCTGAATATTTTTACTTGAAAGGTATAGAGGAGACATATCGTGCATGACAAGTATGTTAACTGTATGTGATCCTGGTAATGGAAGTTGAAGTTTCTGCCGTTAAAGTTAATGGAAATGTAATGATTTATGCCAGCTGGAAAGATGCGTTTGGTTATATTTGCTATAGGTAATCAGTTTGTTTGGTGGGATGACACGGTTCTTTTTTGTGAATAATTTAAAAATATGTATTAGACTGGTTATTAATTCTTAATATGTAAACATTTGCATTTGGACTATGATTCGTAATGAGGCTACTTTGTGACTACAGATAGACTGCTATTTCTGCAGGTTCTGTAGACATGGTTTAGGTCTGCGGTGCTCCAGTATGGGTCTGGTTTATTGAGAGGTGATGTATGTTATCAGATTCAGGGACAGTCATTTGCTGTGTACATAGGGAGTGGTGGTGATGGAAAGGAGCTACGAAATGCTGCGTTTGGTTTGGTCACTTTGAGAGGAGAGGTCGGCAAACATGGGCCTGCTTTTACATATGTCTCATTCCAGAATAGCTGTTTGTTATTGGTGGAGATTTGATCTTTTGCTGGTAACCCAAAACTAGTGTTGGCATACCTATCTGTGAAGATCAGCAACCTTAACTGAACAAAGCAATCCTTTGCTGTGTTGAATGTTGTGAGGAGTAGGTCATTGTAAAATATGACAACTCAAAGTTGAGGCTTCTAGGTGAAAGCATTTGGCTTCTTTATTACTTTTCTTCTATAGTTAAACCCATTATCACTGAAGTTCCACAAAATGGCACTGTCCAGGCAAAGAAACAGTGTGTATTTGGCCTACTGTGCTGTTTTAACACTCGATCTTTCATTTCTACCTTTGTGTGGTGTGACCTCTCTTCTGTTCTGTATTGTGCCTGCCCCTGTGAACTTTTGCTTTGGTGATATTTCACTTTCATTTCTTCTCAGTCCATATCTAGTCTACTGCTTATTTCCAGTGGAATTCAGGTTTCTTATCTCCAGGCCAGCTGCTATTCAAGCTATAAATTTAATTTTTCTTAGTATTTTCTGCTAAGGTACTGCATCTTGAGAGTTACTTTCTGCTCTGACTTCCCACAGTTTTAATTTTTTGCCTTTTGAAGAAATGATCTTAATGTTCAGACAAGTAAATTGCTAAGCATTTTCAGGTTTCATTTGAATCTATTGTAGCAAACCTCTATATTTGATAAAACTGAGTTAGGAAAGCAGATTCTCTCAAGTGTGGAATTTCCAAAGTATACAAAACCCATCTTTGTTTATGTATGGAGCAAAATTACTGGCTGTTCAGACAGTCAAAGCACTTTACAAGCAATTTTGTAGTTCTTTAACAGTGATTCTGCTAGTGCTTCCCATTTCTTCCCAAGTGATTGTTTTTCCAAGCACAGAAGATCAGTTTAATGGTCAGATATGCTTTTATGTGAAAGGAAAGCAAGCATACTGGTTTCCTTAGGATTCTTTTGCTTAAATAGTTTGGTACGTTGATATCAGAAAGCACAAATCAATCTTATAAGTTGATTATAACTCAAATTTTAGAGAAAATAAGCAAAAGGGCTGTCTTCTGAAGCTGACTACTCTTAACAGTTAATAAAATTACAAAGTTACAAAAGAATTCAATTATAGGAGAAATTGTGATGCTTTACTAGGTTTTTTATTTTTAAAGTTTAGGGTTTATTAACACATAACTACCAGTGGAGGACTCAGCACCAGGGTGAATGTGGTTTTTAAATATGCATGAAGAGACCTGGTAGAGAGAAAGGGTCACTGGTATGTGTGTACACAGGTATAGATGTCCTTTTCCCAAGGCACTAAAGAGGTTCAAGCCAATATATGTTATTACATCTTAAACAGGTATTCTGTCAAATACTCGAGTGAATCAACTATCAGTGGTGTTTCTGGTTTTTTTTGTCTGCAGAGGTCATCTATATAGGGAACAAATGGGATGAAATGACTACTTGTATCATGGGAGTACAATAAGAATCCTCAAATACTCTGTAGTATTCACGTAGACATTTTGGGAGTTTATGATTCACTACATAAACAGGAATGGGAATGAAATCTACCAATGCCCTTGCATCAGTGATTTCTTTTCTAGGGAAAATGCATAACCAGTAGAATGTACTCAATTTTGTACTATTTTTTGCTTTTCACTTGGTGAATTCTTTATTTCTACTTTAATTTCAATGAAGAACCAGGTGTGGGGAAGGTCACAGAAGATTCTTTTGAAAAGCATTTCAGATGCCTACATAATGGCTTAGGTTAAATCTCTATATGACCAGAATGCTTTTTAGTATTGTCTGTTATGTAATCTGTGCTGTGCATTATACACATGCTCGTTGGCCAGAACCTGGGATTAAATTAAAACAGTTATAATAGTTCAGGATGCAAATAATATGAATTCTCTATAGGATATGTTTTGATTTAATGTAATGATTGTGAGGATTATAAAGCCTTTGAAATGAAACCTATTTCTCTTGATTAAACAATTCACATTCAAATATTTTATGTTGCCCTTCCAAATAATGGTATTTTAACTGATTTTTGTGTTTTTAATGTGTCTATGAAGGTGAGATCCTCCAGGATATATTCAATTAAAAAGAAAAATCCTCTGTTTTCTCAATGGACAGTGTGTGATTATGTAAAGAGAAGTAATTAATAAAAATAATCCTACTGTAGAACTTTACCTGTGATTGCCTGGTTTCAGAAGATATTAAACATCTTGGTCCTCAACAAGGACACAATGCATGTTTAGTTCTAAGTAGTGTCAGTAACCTCAAAAGAATAAAAGGTTAAAAAACTTTGTTGTAAGAGAATGCTCATCAGTCTGAAGGACTTAGATCTGCTTGGAGGCATCATAAACCCTGACTTAACATTGCTTATTGAGTCTCTGAATATGGGGTGATCCCTGGATCCAGTTGTAGTCCATGAGCTTCTACACAGAAGTTACATGGCTCATCAGTTTGTTGTTTTCCAGGAAAGGACTTAATTCTGTGACCTGCCCAATTCACTCCCTTTTCCAAACAAAGGCCTAGTGCTATCAGTACAAACCAAAACAGTCACTCGAACTGATTTTTTTTTTTGCCTTGATGTTTAGAGCTTTATATGTTGAAGAGTAAATCTGAGACCTTCAGAAAGGGTGTTTCCTTTCCTGTAGGTATGTGTCTTGATGAAAATAACCTGCTACTTTGAGAGAAGGGAGTCGTGATCTTAAATACCTGCTTGAAATACTGCTTAGATTTCTTTTAGCTGGGTATTCATCAATAATACACTATCTTTTTGCCACTTATGACTATGATTTGCAGTAAGTGAAGCATAGCTCTTGGGTCACAGTGCCAGTTTGTTCACTTTGAGAGGTACTGTACGTGCAATCATTTTAAAAAATGGATCTGCTCAGAACTGATTGCAGGTCCTACTGATAGGCATTGCTATTCTTTACTTTTTGGGTTGGTTTTTTTGGAAGTTTAAGTATCACTTTATAATACATCTTACTTTTCCAAGAAGCAATGTGAGATAATGACAAATTATTTAAAGCTGTTTGAGAATCAGTTGAATTAGGCATTGGGTAATTTCATACATCCACTACCAGTGGATGCTGCTCCTGAGACCAGTACAGTCAAGAAGTATCGAACTGTAGATGCTGAAAAGCAGAAGTGGCGAGGTTGTTTGGCCACTTCAAGTATATCACACTATTAAAAATGACAAAAGAACAATAATTTTACAGTTGAAAGAAACTTTGGGGTGAGGAATGTGACATTATGTCCTTGGAATCCTCATTCTTTAAAAATATTCTGTAGGCTAGCTGCAAAAAGAGTTAATTGCAATGGTCACAGTGAGTCTAAATATTCAGACAGACGTTTTCTAACTAGTTCCTAGACATAAACTTAGATGCAGTACATATTTGTGCGTATGGTCTTAGTAGCCAGCAAATGTGATATTAAATATAATCACCTAAGTTATTTAAATCAATTCACCTTACCTCACATTTTGTAATGCCTGAGCACATACAAAGCTGGTTACAATGGCTTAGCTTGTTTAGCTGTGGTGGCATGGACATATTTCTAATACATAGCATGTTAATATCAGGATTTAGTACTGTTTAAGAGAAAGCAGTTTAAATTGATACTTCTTGTTAATTTGGATTAACTGTTAAGGTGTCCCTATGACAAATGTGGAAAATATGATGCTATTTGCTTTACTGTCCTCTAAACTAGCAGGAACCATTATGCCTTCAACTTACTGTTTCCTAAAAGCATCATTTGCAAGCATAATTTTCATGGCCACACAGTCTCTTATGAATCATATATAGCATTGTTAACTGCTGTGTCTTATCCAGGCAAGCATATTTTTGGGAGATCAATGAGGATCATCTCTCCTGCGTACCCATCTATGTTTTTATACAGACTTTATTTTCCATTTGGCACAGCCTTTTTTATTAGGTTACTAATAGCTATATTTACAAATCCTTAATGCTTTGTAAGACATAAATGTGTAGGACAAAGAGATTACGGCAAAATAATTAAATGCCTATATCAATTTTACTTTTCTGTTCTGAACTTTCTATCTTAAAATTTTTATGGGAATATGTTGAAATAGCAGTAGTTAAGTAGAAGCTATATTTTTTTTCTGCTTTAATGTGTATAGACAACTGATAGCAAAAATAGTCAACACATTTGAAAAGGAGTTCTGCAAACCCTATGTAATACCTACCTTAGTGCAGATTTTGGGGTACTTTTTTAACCTTGTCATATGCTGCTGTATGGTAGCTTAGTTAGAATCCTATTGGGTTTTTCTGTGAAAAATACTGCAACCTGATCTGGCTCAATTCACAGGGGTCTCAAGTTTACAGAATGAACGTTGCAGCGAGCAAGCCTGCATGATTCAATGCAGTGATATTACCTGTACAAAGCTGTTACAAAGAGTCACTATGAACATTTTCATATACATTGGTTTCATTTAAGAAGCTGTGGAAATGCTCAGAGGTCTCAGTTACTTAATTCACGGAACTTACTAAGGCTTTAATCAGCAAACACTGAAATCTTGTAGAAGAGGCACTAGTCCTCATTAATATAGCTAGTTTTTCCTAAAGAAAGAGATTCAAGAACAATTTCCCAAAACTGTAGCAAAAAAACCCTTTTCCCTTCTTCCAATACTTGCACTTACTCTGTTGCCATTTTTGTGTTTTTTGCCTTGATCTGTGTCTGTGAAACTCCCCTGAAAGACAAGTGCTTTGAACATTCTAGTTTCATGCTCTAAAGAAAATATTTACAATGGAGTGCAAACCTCTTTTTAATTCTTCTTCTTTTTTTTTTATTTTTTTTTTCTTTCAAAGGAACGAAAGCATTGTAAGAAAGTTTACTGTTGGAGCAGATCAAAGGGACAAGAATTGTCCAGCCCTTAAAGCAGCTGATGCTTGCTGATGTTACAAGACAGGGTTGTTTGGTTTTTTTGTGAGTCTTAATGAACACACTGGACTTGTTCTGAGAAGGAAATAGACATAGAAAATGCATGCTGAAGTCCCATTACTTGGACCTCAGAGCATTACCAGTAGTTAAACTACTAAACTCTGAAGCTGTTCAAGTTACAGTTCAGAATTATGTTGATTTAATATGACTTAATGGGGAAGGTGTTAAATACAGGAGTCTATATAAGCATCAGGCCAAACCAGTGACTGTCACAGAGTTAAAAAAAGGGGTGGGGGGAATTGAAGCAGGTGGACCCGATCGAAAAAAAAATCTAATAGTGATTTATAAATCTACTTTTGGCACACAAAGTTAGGAGACGGGGCAACGAAGCCTTTTGGTGATTTTTTTGATCTGTATTTTTCAAAGGTCACAATCTCATGGCATGGAGAGTGGTGAAAAGACCTGGTTTATAAGTTGTCTGCATTTTAGTTGAGTGAGGCTACTCAAGAAGAAAGAAAGCAGAGCCTACAATTATTTTTTCTGTTTATGTTCATGCATTAGAAGCAGTCAGTTCCAGTCCTTCAAAATGCTGACTTATGAAGGTAGTTTGGAGAAGCTAAAATCTGTTCTAAAAGGGTCCTTTGAGAACTAACTCCCCAGGGATCCTATTCACTCAGAAAACTTTGGGAAGGTTGTACCCTGCTGAGTTTTCACTTATGTACAAACTCTAAGGACTTAAAACATAGTGAGTGGCAAATTTATACCTTAACATTCCTTATGGGGTAAACTGAAAAACTTTCTGTTGAAAAAAAAAAAGCAGGTGAGCATCAACTGAAATCACCTGGATATTCAGGCAAAGTTTGCAGATGGAGAGGCTTAGAATCAGCTTTCAGAGTCCTCAGAAAAATGGTGAGAAATGAAACATTGGAGTATCATCTTGTGCACAGCAAGTCTTTATCATGACTGAAACTATGTAAGATGAGTAATCTTCAGAACCTGACTTTTAAATATTTGGAAAAGGAACAAATGAGTATCATGAAAAGTGGAAAAAAGGAACCTCAGCAAGACAGATGTCTGCAGCCAGCCAGCCATTTGCAAGAAAATATTCCTGCCTACTTTGCCCATTTTTAAAAAGACAATGCCAGAGGGGAAAAGAAAAAAAAAAAAGAAAAAAGAAGAGAGACACAATTTTAGATGTTCTTATAATTTCCTTAGTCCTTCCTGCTAAGCAAAAGGAAATACTGGTCAGATTTACTTCACAATAACAGAAGAACCATTCTTCTATGATAGAGGTGTGAATCTTCTTAAGCTATGCTGGAAAGAAAATGAAATCATCAATAAAATATTTTCTTACAGGCATCTTTTTTATAAAATTTGTGAAGCATTAGGTTTAAAAGAGCTTTATTTTACCTAATCACAACAACATTATTCTCTGCTAAGGCAAAAATCTAATCAATGCCAATGTTATTTCAATTTTATTTGTTAAAAGTTAGAACTTCAAATATCATGAATTTGTCAAGAAGACTAAAGAGTACCTCTAAAACTATGGCAGCTTTTTTATGCCATTGGAGAAAAGATTGTCTCAGTATTTCTCAGATGAACCTGTCTTTCAGGGCAATGATCCATCAACTAGGAAGGGTTTCCAAATAAGCCAATGAGCCCTTCAAAGGAGCCTTTTGTCTATTGTGTCAACAAACACATCTGAAATAATGTCACAGTTTTTAATCTCATCATATTGAGTTGCATGAGTTTTGTGGCAAACTTGGAGTCAGTCTGATCTTCTACAAGGGTAGCTTAAGCAATATTTTATTTTCTACTCTGACTGACCAAAAGCTTCAGCTTCCCAGCTTCGAATGCAATAATGAAACTCAAAGTTAAATTAGAGAGACTTTTGCAGCATCAGTTTAAGATTGCAAAGAAAATGAGGATGTTAAAATGCAAGACCAAATCTCCACACAAAATTGTTTTGTGTACAACCTATTGTATATCTTGAATAATTGCTCAACTCTAATTTTGATTTGAACAAAAGTTGTAGTGTAAAATCTGAATTGAAATGTTTAACACCTGTCAAGTACATTGATGTGTTATAAAATACATCCTGTAAAAGTAACAGCTCTGTAGGGTGCTTTATAACTTCATGTCTGAGATGACCAATGCTGGTCTGGTAGCTAGGGCCCTTCTCATTTATGGTGTGATACCACAGTCTTGCAGTGATACCTCTGTATTGGCAAGGTATTCAGCAGTTTGGTTTTATTGATAAACTTCTTCTTTTCTACATATTCTAAGAATTACAAAACTGTTGCAAGAAATTAATGAGGCACTATCTTCAAGATCTGTTGGATGAGACCAGATTTTGATGGATGCATTTTTACTGGCCTAGGGTTTGATCTATCAAAATATATATATAAAAAAAAAGAAAAGATATATATCCCAACCAAAACTCCACCAGAATGAAATCTGACAGCTAGCTATACTGTGCTGATTCTACAATGTGTTTTTCATATCATCAGCAGCTCTTTTGAGTAATGTCACCATGGAAATTAGAAATTACTATCCAAACAGCAATTTCGGAATCATTTATTGAAAGGGGTGCTCTCTTTGAGGAGGAGGGAGGGACAGACAGAGGGAATAGGTTGTATGAATTCACATTAATGACCAGAGTTTGAAATACTGAAGTACTGAACTGATATTTAATGACTGAAAGTGGATGTAAATTCTATCAGTGCTAATGAGCCAAAGAGCAAGTGAAATATGTTAGGGTAAAAATAGCATGTCATCTTTTGTTTTCTTTTCAAATCCCCATTTTTAAAACCTTTTCTGCCTTCAGAATCCTTGCTGTTCATAAAAGCACTTGATGGTTCTCATTGTTTAAAATCTCATCAAGGTTTCCTGTATCAATAGGAATGTTCACCCTTCCTGGCTATGATTTAATGATTTAATCACTATGGTTTCTTACCGTGAACTCCGCTAATAGGGATCCTACACGGATTACGTAAATTGTATTCACTCAAGTACTGTAAATGGTGAAGCACTTAATTCTATTATATTTTTTCTCAATTTAATTGAAACGGAACCATTTAAAAGGTGTAATTAGAGAGCTCTCTGGCAGCCTAAGAATAGTTAAGATTATCTTATTTTATTGTGATTGCTTTTAGGGAGTAATGTAGACAGCTAGGTCAGAGTTATTTCTTATGCTGATTTTTTCTTACTGTGTTAAAATACATGTATACATGTACTGCACTGCTTTTCTTCAAAATCCTCTCCTGTGCCCTATCTATGTCTGATGTTTTCCATGAACTGTTTTACTCGAGGCAGGCTCTCTGTATTCTGTTCGTACTGTGGCTGCTTGGAATAAGCAGCTTTCTCCCTACCACCTTTCTTGCCTTTCCTCCTGAAGCCGTTTATGATAATGCCAGATGAGTATTCCCAACATGTGCGTGGTATTGTTGCCTGTCACATGGGCTGTTTGGTGTGAAGGCTTTCTCTGATCTACTTCTCCTGTTAATAGGCTATTCAAGGTGCCGTGGAGTCCCATTTAGCTTTTGGGTCTGAGCTTACAGGAAGAAAGTTTGCTGTATTTTCTAGCACTGTGCTGTAAAGGGAGCGGACAAGGTGTTGTGGCTCTGTTTGCACACTCTGCCCATTTCTGTCTGGCTTGCTAGCAATCTAGCTAATGCATGAGGTTTAAAAATGATTACAAGCTATGCTTTGTAAATACAGGAGGCTTTCCTCATTAACTTGCATGTTTAAATATACACTACTGTAATAATAGGTGTCTAAATACAGTTACAGTATATTTTATTGAGATTTGTCAGCTGGCTCCTTCTTTCTCTTTTGAACCTCCCTTAGAGGCGTATCTATTTAGAGTCTAAGGTTCTGCATCCAGCATAGCTTTAAAAGGAGTCAGGATTTGGACTGTATTCTGAAGTTCACAAAGTTCATTTAGCCTAATTTTCGAAATAAATTAAAATTTTTATCCCATGTCTATTTCTCCAAGGCAGTTTGATCCTCAGTTGCTGGTCTTGACAATGAGGCTGACAGGAACTGTTGTGGTCAACAGAGATTATCTTCCAATTTCACTTCCATTAGCATTTTCAACTAATTTTTAAGATGTCTCCATAGTGCATCTCTGCAAATGAGAGAATAGGTGGTGACAGCTTGTTCTAAGGAAAACATTTCTAATGATTCAGCTACTCCTACTCCTTCCCCCTCTCCCCTCCCCCCCCCCTTTTTTTTTCTTGGTTCACTGGCAATACATATGTATTTGTTGAAGTGAGTTAGATCTAAACATTCTAGTTTGAAATACAACTGTGACTGAACATATCAGGGTATGCTAACTGGGAAAATCTATGTATCCTCTGGTGTAAAACTATTTATGAGAAACATATGACTGTAACCCTTCCAGGAATGTAAGCATATGTCTCACAAAACCACTCACATCCTCCTATGTGCTAGCAAGTTTTTGGACTTCACTGAACACACCTGCATTAGTGTTTCCCTTTGGATAAGAAGGGTGGTTCTGGAAAGAATGAAGCTTTTTATCTAGCCAGCTGAGGTTTTTACCTTACTGTTCCCCTTACTTACAGTTCATGGAGCAGTGTCTGAGCCGGGTGTGACCTGAGTTCCCTCTGGATAAGCTGGGAGTTCTGCCCCACAAAGAGCGTAGTGTGGGCTTGCCCAACTTGCAGCATGGGGCACAAGTTGTTTGGGACCATACCGGTATAACAGACATGGATGGATACCTTGAGATTGGACAGCTTCAGATCATCATATTAACTTTGAATCATTAAATAAAAATATAAAAGACTGACTACAATGGATTTCCCTTACAGATTTTTTTCTAGTGTTCCTATGGTTAGGTTTGTCCAAATTCTATATGCTTTTTTGAACAAGTAATTATAATTTTCCAAATTATTCCTCATAAAAACTTCACAATATGAACAAGACAGCTGAGGATACCTCAGGTTCCTCTTGAATTTCCTCATGTTGGTTCCCTGATTAGGGGTGGGGTGTGGGGAGAGAAGCAAGCGTCTATGAATATCTAGAGATAGTTCCCAAAAAGTATTTCCAGTAAGTCTTCATATGTAATTGAAAATGAATAATATTTTTTTTTCTTAATTCTGTCCATTAATATAACTTATGTTCACTCCTGAAATACAAGTTGCATCAGAAATCAGTTTTCTGTCCAAACTAATATCTGAGGTTTAGAGTTACTATATCTGTTCTTCTTGAAGGTTTCTAAGTAGTTTTGAGCCTTACCATGAAAAATGATTCCTAAATTGCAGAACTGTAGGAGATTTTAGAAACTTCTGTGAAAGCCACTGTATGTTAAGCTGTATTTTCATAGATTGTATATTGAGCAGATTTACTTTTGATTCGTATACTTAAGTGTGCAATTTTGCAAATATATATTTCACAAATGTAATCGATATTTTCTAATATTTCTGCATAAATTTACCCACCCTCTTTTGGCAATCTTGAAAGGATTGGGTTACATCTATAAGGTAGATAAATTGTAGATGTAAGTAATTGCTCAATCATTGTGATCTGAAGTTGAAATTTCATTGGTGCACGGCATCTTGAACTTTGTCTTCTAGTTTCATCTTAAATGATCAATCCTGGAGGCAAAAAATGTCAAATTACAACATATGGTGTTTATTGCATCATCTATACTGGGTATCATTAAAATTGTCTCAATATGGTTAGAAAATTTGTGTTTACACTAAAATAATCTGCACAGAACCTGACCTTTGCCTAGGAATAGAAGGACCAGTGACAATTAAAATTCAAGTTGTTTTTTTTGTTTTGCTTTGTTTTTTAAATATTCAGACCTTAAAATATAATCAAATAACAGCCTCATAATGAGGAGAACGGAATTTCCATAGCTTTCTGGATGATCATCTGCTAAATAGGAGGATTAAGATATCAGGAAATGTTTTCCATGAGTTGTTTCCTATTTGGCATTATTTTTTAATCTTTAAATGCTGATAATGTATTTGCCATTCTTCATGTTTTAAAGAAAGATCCTATTTAACACCAGCAGCAACTTACATAAAATCTTGGAAATACAGAAATAACAAAGGTGAAGTTAAATACAAAAAAAACCCAAAACATAGTAATATTTCATCTTGTGAATCATAATTTTATCAAATAAGAACAGCCTTGATCTTAAGATATGTGGGCACAGTCTTGTGTTTTTTCTCACCACGGAAAACAAATCCATGGTTGTAATATCCTCATCATCACTTAGTTCCTTTCCCGCAAAATAAACTTGATATTCTGAGTAATGCTGTTCCTCAGCTATTTTTATCATGTTTTATGTTGATAGATGAAGTTTTTTCTCATCTCCCTGTAGATCTTCCAAGTACATACTGAAGTTCTTCTAGATATAGTAAGTCCAAGAAGGATTGTGCCATAGTTGTCTTCATCTGCTTTTCTTTTTCCAGACAACATGATCTGTGAAGACTGCATAAAGTAAAACATTTTGATTTAGGATCCCCATCACCTTGATAGTCCAATACAAAGGATAACCTGTATTACACCAAGTAACTGATGCCTAGGTTCACTGGCTTAACAGATGTCCTCTTGGACTAATGTCAGAGAGCAGACCATTAAAATTAGGAATCTGACAGACACACAGGAGAGTTTGCACCTCAAAGTAAAGGTGGTAAAAAAGACACAGAACCTGTATCTGTCATAGCTTATATATGACGTAAATATTTCTTTAAGTGAAAATAATATTGCCATATAAAGCCCATAACTAAAATAAGAATCATTTAGGATGTCTTAAGTCATAAAGGAAAAAAGAAGGGACTTGAACTAGTCATCCAATTGCACTTAAACAGTTAATTAAACAACTGAATTTTATAGGTGCTTTTGAGCCCCTATTCCTACAGGGGGAGGTTATTACAAAGATTAATTACTGATCTGACAATAACTTTTGTCCATGTGCTGTAGCAGGCTGTGTTCTCTGTCTTCTCTTTATTTTTTGTTTCTTTTCCTTGTTCAGATTCCCTTCCTGCACCTTTTTCCCTTCATGCCTAACATACTGAATGCGGAAAGTTTTGGTTTTAACTTTGGATTCATGAAGACCCTGGTGAGGATCAGGTTCTCAAGCAGATTAAGAGAACTTCTAGATTGTAAAGGGCTTCTTGTTTCCATTTGTTACATCTGTCTGTAGTTCTCTGTTATTTTTTGGTTATATCAATGGAAGCATTTCTGAAAGATTTCCAGGATATTTTAAAGTAGCTATCTTTTTTTTTTTTTTAAACACACTGATGCTCCTAGCACTGCCAAGGTGAAATCAAAGAAATACAAGGCCAGACACTTTCAGGCTTGAACACCTTGTAACTGTTCCTTCACAATAAAGTCCCTATCCCCACAGAGGGTTCTGCAATTCCTTCTCTGGTCTTCTGAGGGTAGAAATATGCAAACTCATCATTAGCATAATTCTTACATACAAACCATTGACAGAAGAATGCATTTTTGCATTCTTTTCACTATGGTATATCCGGGCTATATCCAAGTTGAAGCACTTCATATCAGAATTCAAATAAGCAACAGCAGGACAATTTATATGAGGTCACTTCGTGTCCATCACTGTAGCAGCAATAACTCCTGCTGATGGTGCCAGTTATAATTTCCCCACTGATCTCAAAAACACAAGGTCAGGATCAGTGTAAAGCACACACAGCTGAAAACTCGCAAACAAGAAAAGAGACTACCTTCTTTAAGTATACAGGTTTTAAATAAATGTAAAACTGTTTTAGCACATACCCACTGTTTTCTTTCATAAGGTTCCTACCTGGATCTGTCCTGATTGCATGGAGGATGGTAAATTTACTTCAAAGATAAAGGCTTTATTATGAACAGAAAATGAGAAGGTGGGAAAAGACAGAAGAAAGATCAGTAGCTGTAGTGTTTTCCTTGTTAAAGAAGAAACAAGCCCCTACTTTCATGTGCAACATTATTCTTATCAGACACTCCAGGCTATTTTCAATTCTATATGCTAACGCTGTGCCACCTTGTAACTCAGTAATGTTGTATTCATAATCTTAAGAAAATGAATGCTCACATTATTATTAAATGTGGAATTAAATCAATGGCAACTTTTTATTTTTTAAAATTCCTTTATGGATAGCTCTCAAACTGCTTGTAAAACAAAGATTCCTTCTTTAAACAGACATCTGGGGTGAGTTTGGCTGTATTGCACAGTCTCTGTGTTGCAGGAAGTGCTGAAAAGCACAATGAAACCATTGTGTTACAAACATCAAAGTTATAGTGCCATGACCTTCCCTGGCACCAAGGTCAGACTGACAGCTCTGAAGTTCCACAGATCCTTCTTGTGGCCTTTCTTGTAGATGGGTGACACATTTTCTACCCTCCAGTCCAATGGGACCTCCCCAGTTAGCCAGGACTGATGGTAAATGATGGAGAGAGGCTTGCTGAGCACTTGTGCAAGCTGCCTCAGTACTCTTGGGTATAATCCATCTGGCCCCATAGACTTGTGCATGTTTAAGTGGTGTAGCAGGTTGATGACTATTTCCTTTTGGATTGTGAAGGTCTCATTCTTCCTCCCCATCCTTGTCTTCCAGCTCAGGGGGCTGGGTGTCTAGGGAGCAACTAGTTCTACTGCTAAAGACTGAGGCAAAGAAGGCATTAAACACCTCAGCCTTTTCCTCATCCTTTGTTTCCCCCCTGCATCCAGTAAGGGATGGAGAGTCTTCCTGCTCCTTCTTTTGTTGTTCATCTGTCATAGAAATGTTTTTTTATTAACAGCAGTAGCCAAGTTGAGTTCTAGTTGGGCTTTGGCTCTCCTGCTTTTCTCCCTGCATAGCTTCACTACATCTTTGTAGTCCTCCTGAGTGGCTGCCCCCTCTTCCAAAGGCCATAAACTCTCTTTTTGTTCCCGAGTTCCAGCCAAAGCTCGCCATTCAGCCAGGCCGGGCTTCTTTGCTGACGGCTCCTCTTTCGGCACACTGGGACAGCCTGCTCCTGGGCATTGAAGACTTCCTTCTTGAAGTATGCCCAGCCTTCCTGGGCTCCTTTACCCTTCAGGACAACCTCTCAAGGGTCTCTGTCAGTCAGTCTCCTGAATAGGCCGAAGTCTGCCTGCCAACATTCCAAGGTGGCAGTTTTACTGACCCCCCTCTTTATTTCCCCAAGAATCGAAAACTCTTATCATTTCGTGACCACTCTGTCTTATGTAGGCTCCAGCCAATACTTCCCTCACAGGTCCTGCTCTGTTCATAAGCAGCAGGTCCAGGAGGGCACCTTCCCTCATTGGTTCCCTCACCAGCTGTGTAGGGAAGTTACCTTCTACACACTCCAGGAACCTCTGGAACTGTTCTCTCTTCTGTACTGTATTTTCAACAGACTTTGGATAAGCTTGTTCTCAGAGCAGGAAGGAAAGAAGTAGATAAGATAAATTTGGAAGTTAGCTTACCTTATGGCAATCATAGAATCCAAAAACAGAGAGCTTCATTTTCAGCCTTTTTTTATGGTACTTTTTTCTTTTTTTTTTTTTCCCTCAAGTTAGAGAGGTGTGGTATATATGGAATTACTGGAAACTGGAAGCTGCTTTGAAAACTAACAGACCATAGTCATCTGAGGTTCAGTCTTAGATCAGGATGTGGATGGGGAAGCATAGGTTCCACTGAGGTCATTCACACTGTGAGCGATTGGATAAGAACATAAGCTTAAACTCACATATAACAAAAAGCTGATAAGAGATAGAAGTAGGCTGGAAGGCAGATTCAAATGATCTGATAAAATTAGGAAAAAAAAATAGTGGATATGATTTATTTATGTTCTCAAAAGAATCATCTATATAAATACAGATGGAAGAAAATTGTCATTTTTTTTCCACAGCAGAAAATCTGGGGCTTACTGTAGAAGTTAAGTATGAGACATGCTTCTATAGAATCTCTGAATTTCACAGTACGATGTAAAGGGGTTAGTATAACTATTGGGGTGAATCAGCAGAGCAGAAGGATCACCACTTAGAGGTAAGATGACCTGACCTTCTCTGATTTATAATCTCTGAGTTGTACATTACACTTTAAACGATATGGATCAGTCTGGGAGATCCGAGGAAAGAACCACGGAGAATTACCAGAGATCTAGAAAATAGGACTTTTGTACATGGTAGAATGAAGTGTATTGAACTGAATGTGTTTCTAATTTAGAGAAAAGGAAGAAACAACCATCAAATATGCAAGAAGGAAATAAACTATTTTGTACAGTGGATTGGAGAATAATTACACTGTAGAAAGGAAATTTAGGTCAGACGTTGTGAATAAAAGCATTCTACAGACACTTAGATCTGGAACAGACTAGAAAAATTTATCTCCCTAAACACTTCTGTATTTCAATCTTGTATGCCAAAGCTGTGTGAACATGCATACTGTGATCCTTTTACATATCTGGAAGCTGCTTTTTATCTGCTTCCAGTTTAAGGTGGAATTCACCTCATCTAGCAGTAGACATCGCACTATAGAAGCTGATTTACATTGAATGAGAGAGATTGAAACAAAGGCTTAATGAGCTGTGCTGTAGAATTTTTGAAAAACCAAGGTCCATCAGCACAAAAGTCTACATTTTGTTAGAAGAATTCCCATAGTATTTTACATGAACCGTAGACTGCCTACTAATATCTGGAAATGCACCCACTATGGAATTTACTCCAGTGTCTCTCAGTGATCAGCCATTAATGTGAACTGTTTGCATAACTTCTAAGCAAACAGATTTCAAATAAGCATTAATGTATTTTAGAAACTGCTTTTGAAAATTTCTGTTGCTGTGACAGGAAGAAAATAAATGACAAAAGTATTGAAGAAGATTCAGCCGTTATTTCTACTACGATTTACACTTCAGTGTGTGTTGTGAAGTGATGCAGAGAATTTGCTCTTCTTGGGCAAGTGTGTGTGTGCGTGGTCTGAAATGATACAATTTGCAAAGGAGTATTCTAGAGATAAGAGAAAGCAGCTCAGATTTTACATCGAAGTCAGTAGTCAACAGGCCAGACTGGTTTCTATGTACCTTGTGGTAGGTCATTGGTAGCTTAGTTGTCATGTATCACTCCTTTACTATGTTGTATATGAATGTGGGTTCTGACAGCCAGCTGTGGGCTGTTATAAATATCTCAATCTTTGACAATACTGCAGAAAATAAAACTTGGTCCCTTTGTTTAACTTCCCCGTGTTTTACAGGCCCAGGGTCTAAGAGCCCGACTATTGTCTCAAACCTTGTGTGGTGTTAAGAGCTGAATAGAGAATGAGCAAGGCCTGTCTGGAGGGAGGAAGTGTTAATGGCTCTCAATGTCTCTGTTCTCCTTTGGCTCCTTGCAGATAAGTTAACAATGGGAGGAGTTAAGTTCTGCATAGGTGGGACAGTGTCTTTTCCCTCAGTTAATTTCTTCTGCTAACCGCGGTGACTGCACCAAGGGGGGTCCGTAGGGGGCATCACACTAGAAGGGGCTCAGGCAAATTAGCACCGCCTCTCTACACTTCCTATGGAA